>CM035594.1:2281879-2441607 GCA_020423425.1 Chrysopa pallens
CGTGTTTACGATACTTTGTGTTAGAAAGGTGGCGCACATATAACAGATGTTAGACTTTCACTTACCTATGATAATTGTTTTTAAATTAATTTTATACCCATCATTACTTAAAAAACAAATTAAATTGAGGTGAAAAACTATTTTAATTAGTGAAATAAACATTTTAAAGTATTAATTTCTTTTAAACATTTCAATTATGAATTGGAACAAATTTCTACAGGAAAAAAATCTATACAGGATTTAAATTAAATTAATGTTATGGGGAGCCAATGTTATTTCTTAAGAATACCAAAATCATAATTTCCTAAAATAAATATGATAATACTAAAAATAATGAAAAAAAACTCTAATGGCGCACGTCTAACATGAAGCAGTTAATAAAAAGTTTAGAAACTTAAAAAATCGATACGGGAAAATACGCTTCGATTTAAAACTATGTACGATTTAATTTCAAATATTATTTTCATGGCATTTTATGGAGGTTTTTTAATGTTTTTTAAATACTCGTAAGTTATATTTTCATGCTATATTTTCTTATCCTTGCGTATTTGTTTCCTCTTAAAATAGTAATGTGTTCTTTACAAAATCACAGTTAACGCATTGGTCTATCGTAAGGCAGAATCATATACCCAAATAAAGAATACATACTGTAACACAGGCATGTAAAAAAGAGCCTAATTTGCGATAGGTAATTTCTGACAATCCAAGGAAAATTGTATATTATTATCCAACATAAACGTACATCGATGGTAAAGATCGGTAAATTTCGACGCACACAATTACCGACTTATTGCAGACCATTAATCTACGCGAACGATTACATGGAGAGAAATTTTAAAATCAAACATATGAGTTTTTTCACATTATTGGATAAATTTCAGTAAACTGCAATTTTATTAACGGTCAGTATTTAAAAAAATCAAAATGAGTGCGTGAAGTTGAAATTATACCATTACAAATGCTATTGAAAATTGTTTGAATTAAATAAGTGTAAATGCTAAATCAACATCAAGATCTTATAATTCGATTAATTTTAATGTATGTCAACTTATTCTTTGATTCAAAGACTTAAGAATGTTTTAAAAATGTTTTACTTTAATATTATTTGAACTTGAATAAAAATTAGGCTATTTGCCATTCCTAAAACACAATTTCTTTTTTCAATTTGGTGAAGGCTGTATTTTGTTGAGCGCAATGCATAGTTTACCTATTCTATAAAATGGCCCTGAAACGTAAACTGTCAAGTGTATATCAGTGTACTCATAGATTTACTGAATATTACCTTATATCTGAATAACTGTATAGTAACAATTGATATTGTACAAATATTATTTTTGATCAGAATACTAAGCCATAATAAAATGCAAATTTGTTGTTAAATTTAAAAAAATTTGTTTTTAGTAATGATTTACTAAACATTGCTTATGTTCTTTAATCGAGGCAGTGAAATACCAAATATATAATATAATGGAGGACAAAAAAAGTGCGTTATTTCGGTTACACGTTAAAACTACTTCGATTTTGATTATTTTTTCTTGAAATGTAGGTAAGCTTCAACTTTTATAATAAAAAACAACGCTAGAATCATGGAGGTCGGTGATACCGCTTCTAAGAGATGAACATTTCAATACAAAAAGTAACCACAGAATACAAAACATTAAAACAGTATACTTTAATTTTTTATCGAAAAATCAATACTTTTTGAGTTATTTGTGATTCAAAAAGTTTTTCGTTTAAAAAATACATGCATGTGCATCAATTTTTCATAAATAGCTCGAAAATAGCACACTTAAATGATAAGTTTAGGGGACAAAAATGAATCTTATACAAAAAAAACGAGAAATATTTTTGTTTATTTCTATAGATATTTACATCGATTTATAGTTCATTTAAAGTTCCGATACGTCGAGAAAAATTTTAATTGTACCATTTAGCTTTCAATGAAATAAAAAAAAGAATAATTCGGAGAAAACTCACAGGGTCATTGTTAAAGTACGTAAACGAATCTTCAAAAATATTTTGGGTAGAAGTTGGTAGCCCAAAAACTAGCTTCTATAGAAATGATAAAAAATATTTCTATTTGTTTTACTATAAGCTTCATTTTTGTTCTCTAAACTTTTTTCATTTTAGTATTACGAGCTAGTATAAAAAACATTCATTTTTAACGAATAACAGACATTTTGGATCACGGGCAACTCAAAAAGTATTGACTTTTCGTAAAAACTATAAAGTACACTTTCTGTTTAAAATTTGAAGTTTTATCGATTTCCATGGTTATTTTTATGCTGAAATTTTCATACCTTAGAAGGGTTTGCACCCATCTCCTCGATCATAGGGTCATATTTTTAACTATATAGGTTGAAGACTTTTTAATTAACTACATTAAGTTTCGAATTTTCCTCCGCTAATAATTGATTTAAAAGTAATAGGCATGATGACAGTATTAAAAAATCAAAAAGTACCGATTTTAAGGATAAAATATATGTTCAAACAATTTAAAAAATTTCCCAGTTTTAGAGCGTCCGCACACCATCCGACAGTCCTATAAGAAATTATGATCAGAAAATCTTAAGCATGTGCGCGCATATATACCATCGGATATGATTGGATTCGTGTCAGTCCGATCTATGTTCTTGTAGCGCATTCTATGAACTTTGAATATTTATTTTATACTTTTTGCGGGAATATAAAAATGGATGATGACTTATTGTTAATCGCTTTATTCATTTATTAAATGTTCAATGTCTTCCATTTTATATTTTTTGTTAATAAATAAGAGTAAATAAAATATTATAATTTAAATAAAATAAAATTTTTAAACCACTCACAATAGTCACAATGAGGTTCGTAATATAAGTGACTGTGAATAACGGTTTCTTTAAATTAATTAATTAATTTTTTGGCTAACAGGTGGCTGCTTCAGAAGATCTTATGATGTTGTCTGATGTAACCTCAGATTTTATGATCAGAAATTCTGAAGCTACTTCAGAAAGTATTATACGTACGCGTACACCATAAAATTTTCTGATCAGAAAATCTTACCGTGTGCAGGGTCTATATAAAAAAACATGTTATTTAGTTACTGATCAGAAAATATGATGGAGTGCGCCCGCTCTGAATATAAACATTAAGATTAATAAGATATTAAATAAAATACAATATTAATTTATTTCAATCTACCATTTTGATTGAAACACCAATCACATCAATCTAAGGGTAAGGCTTAAGAAGAAGCGACCGAACGTAGATACTAGAGAAAGATATTTCGCTCATAATAGAGAGAAACTACTCGCACAATCTATGAAAAATCTAGCGATTATTATCCCGATATTGTCAAAAAAAATAAATTAAATTGATATAGCCAATTTTTAAGTTTATGTCAAAAATGATTATATATTGTTGATTGTGAAATCTTATATATTTCACTATGACTAATCATAATTTTTGATGAAAAATGTATAATAGTGCCTTTACTAATTTTTTTCAGTTCATAGGACAGTCGCTAGTATCTACGCTCGATCGCCTCTACTTAAGCCTCACCTTTAGGTATTATTGAAAAATATATATTGAATATAAAAAATTGCCCAATTTGTTTTAATATAAACAAGATAAATAAAATAATATTATATTTTAATCTACCATTTTGATTGAAACACTAATGTATTAATTAGTATCCGACAAGAGAGATAGTATATATACACACTTTCTCTTTTTCCTGCTATAAGCAATAGCAGTCGAGAAAATTTATTCAATATAAGTACAAAATGACGAAATTCAGTTATTGTGAATAGATTTGAATGAATTTATGTCGTTGAATGTTGTAAAGGTTCGATAAAGCAACTAATTTAAGGCAAAAAATGTGCCATAAATTTTTTTCGAAAAGTGAATACTTTTTGAGTTATCCGCCATTAAGAATGCCGATTTCACACTAAAAAATGTAACATTTGAATATTTTTCATGAATATTCCGCAAGTCTTATTATATTTTATTGAAAATTTTCTCGGGGAAAATTTGTTTTTCATTTCTGTATACCATTAAAAACTTTTGTTTAATTACCTATGTATTTAGAGCTAAAATTCATTTTCAGGTGGGAGTCCATAGTGCCAAATTTGAAAATGAAAAGCAATCTCAAAATATTCTAGCAGCTGTTCAAAGATATAATATATCTCATCCTGTAGTGAATGATGCAAATGCAGAATTCTGGAATAATTTAAATATTTGTTGTTGGCCAACATTACTAATATTAGGTCCAAATGCCAATCCTCTATTTTTGCTAATGGGTGAAGGCCATAAAGATGAAATATTTTTATTTGTAAGAAATGCATTAAATTTTTATAAAAATCAAAATAACATTAAACACGATTCACTACCTATTTTATCCGCGAGTCATTTACTTAAAAAATCAAGCGGACCATTACTATTTCCTGGAAAAGTAACATGTCTTCAAAATAGTAAAACGGATATTTTAGCAATATCTGACACAGGTCACCATCGTATTATAATATCCGCAGATAATGGACAAGTATCATATGTAATTGGTGGGAATGGGCCTGGTTTAAAAGATGGTGATTTTTCAACTGCTTTATTTAATGCTCCACAAGGCTTAATATTTGAGGATGAGAATATTTTATATGTTGCTGATACGGAAAACCATGCAATAAGAAAAATTAATTTAAAAGAACGATTTGTACAAACTATTGCTGGTACAGGAGAACAAGGTATTGATCGATGTGGTGGAAAAATTGGAATCGAACAAGAAATATCATCGCCATGGGACTTATGTCTCTTTTCTACACCAGATTTAGATATGAGTTTTCATGGTCCAAATGATTCAGTGGTTACCAAAAGAGTCCTATTAATAGCTATGGCGGGTACGCATCAAATATGGGCATTATTTTTGGATAATATCATATGGTGGAAATTTAAGATATATTCAGCTGGCACATGCTTAGCAATTGCTGGTTCTGGTAAAGAAGAAAATAGAAACAATTTATATCCGCATGCAGCTGCATTTGCGCAACCATCTGGCATTGCATTAGACGCTGAAAATAAAGATTTGTATATAGCAGATAGTGAAAGTTCGAGTATTCGAAGATTATCTCTGCTAGACGGAAAAGTTACAGCAGTTGTTGGTGGTAATCGATCTCCTACAGTAAGTTTCTACAGTAACTTCTTTCATTATTAATTTTTATATTTAAAATTGAAATAAATATGCAAAATCACGGTTACACACTTAGTTTTAGTTATAAAAATTCTGCAAATAGCTAACTATCTTTTTACATAATGTAAAAAGAATATTTAATTTCTTTTATAATAAATTATTCAGCTGGCATATTAATTTTTTAAAATGAAAATAAGACCTTGATTTTAATGTGAAAAAAATTATCAAGTATTCCATAAAAATCGTAATATCGTTATATTGCGAATACACATCACAATATTTTGACAATTAAAAACATATGAATAACTTCCAGTATATCCGTACCGTGCATAGTACGTGCAAGGCACTTCTTAATCGATAGTAGCTAGAAATTGTAATAAATATTCGCTTTGTAGATAATTTAATTATTTGTTCAATTGTTTGCAAATAAATTGTATAGCAAACGTTAAACAAAAATTATTGAATAATCACTAAAAATGACATTTATTTGTTGTTATTGGAATGAAAATTGAAAAAATGGCATTAGTTATTACTTTTAATTGCTAATATAAATAATTTAAGAGCTTTAGAGTCACCCTATGCAGAACGAACTTTTGCGGCCACACATTGTCTCTTGGATGCCTCAAATATCTTAAAATAAAGTTTTGAAAATTTTTTCAATTTTCTTTTAATTTCCACGTTATACTTGATTTTAGATAAACACTTTAAATCTCTCAATGTTTAAGTAGATTTTCTAACTCCTGATGTAATCCAATCTGGTTTCCGATATGTAGATACCTTTGATGATTTTAACGGACAACTGCAATTCAGATACCCAAGAAATATTTCTAAAAATTATTGAATTTTTGGTTCGCTGTATGAGCGCCGAAAACCGACTCCCAATTATCATCTCTTAACATTGTCCTTAATCTTGACATATCTCCAATACTTTTATCTCGTTTTAAAAAAACATTAGTTTAATTTATTTTTACGGCTCCCCATTTTTACATTATCATTATTTATACTAAATTCAATCAGTTCATGAATAAAACTTTTCTTTACTTTAGCTTGACGTTCTTGAATGGGTAATATACATTCGAAAAAAAATACGTTTGTTACATTTGCGAATTTCATCCATATATCACTACTGAAAGTTTATACACCAATTGAAAGGCAACGAAAAATTATATTGTAAAGTTTTGTGTTTTTTTTATCACTAAAAAGTACCATTTTGACAGTTTATATTATTATTATATCAAATTAATTAATATTATACACTTTCATACTAAACAAAATAAAATTGCAGTTTATTTTATTTATGTATATTTTAAATTTATTCATAATTTTACAAACATATGATGACATATAATAATAATGATTGTTGTTATGGAAATTCATAAAAAAATTTTTAAATCATAGTTGGATTCCCTTTGATTAAAATAAATATTTCTAAATCTGCTAACCAAAAAGAATTCGATTAGAGTAAAAACTAAGCGTATGTGGTTTGTTGTGCCATCTCTTGATTCGGAATGATAGAAATTGGTGTTTTAACCCATCAGCACCATCAAGAACCATTTAGAATTTTCATGGCAACAATAATTATTTTAATACGTTTATAAAATTATGAATAATTGGGTTCGATTACGATATCTGTGGCGTCCCGATTTTTTTATGAATTTTGTTAAAACAAGCCAAAATAAGACGAAAATGAAGAATACCAATTTTCGGGTTATCCATGGGTAATTTAATAATAGGTTGAGCGGAGGGGCCAAAAACCAATCCGACCCGTGCAAACTACACCCCGCAATCCCTTGGGTAGTTTAATCACAGGTTGAACGTAGGGGCTAAAAACCATCCCGACCCGTGTAAACTAGACCCCAGAAATTCATGGGTTAATAACAGTCGAAAATGGTGTACATGTATTTTTAATAGTTGTATTAAATATACAATGTTGATTTTTTTTAAACGAATTAAATTTCGGTTATTTGTGCTTGAATTGTGTTTAAATTATAGTCATTTAACAAAAAATAATAATTAAACCTTGTGACATGTTTTTAATTGTGGTATTTATGTGACATAAACACGATAATTTCTAAAACAAGGGTCGATAACTCGAAAAATAGGCGAAAATTGTACTATTTAATTTTTTTAAATATACATAAAAAAGATAATTTTAATTGTAATAAAATTTTTTAAACTGTGAAAGTGTATAATATTCATTAATTTGATATAATAATATTGAATGCTGTCAAAATTGTAAATTTGTTCCTAAGATGTAAAAACCGTTCAAAACCGTTCATATTATATATAATTACGATGGTATATAAGGTAATTGAAATTTCAAATTGGATAAAATATACCGATTGTTTTTTCGAATGTACGAAATTCATTTTGAGGAAAAATATCCACGTATATAACCCATTCAAGAACCGACAAGCTAAAGCAAAGGAAAATTTTAATAATAAATCAAGAGATTAACTTATATTAAATATGCACCAATCGAGAATCTTTCAGCGCATTTGAATGTATTTTTCTCAAGAAACGAGTGGAAAATTTACAAATGCAATCTCACTGATTAGCTTAAAGAATAAGTACAAGAAAATAAATTAACATATTAAATACAAGAAATATATAAAAAAAATTAGAATCCATTTTGATATTTTATATTATAGTTCTGTAAATTATATTATCATTCTTAATTCTTGTGTAGTAAATGAAATATATTTCAAAATTTTTAAAACGTCAAAATTTTCTTTTATTTTTTTCAACATTACCGATTAACTTATATTTATGGGGCCATATTTATTGCTATAAAACTATTATAAAATGAAAAATTATGATTTTAATATTAAAAAGCGTTGCGTTAATTTTAAATTATCAGTTGAATAAGATTTGTTTGAATTAACTGTCATTCCGAGAAAAAACATGTCCCAGAAACTCAATACACAAAAATTAATTGCAGTTAATAGCCAGTTTCCGCTCTACCGAATCGTCCTTTCTGCTAAAATTTCGAGAAAAATTTAATGCTCCAATCGCAAACGAGACATATGTCCTTTATTTCCATTTGCAGATATAAAATGTTTAATATGAACAATTTTTATTTCAGAATTTATTTGACTTCGGAGATGTTGACGGACAACAATATGATGGAAAATTACAGCACCCATTAGGTGTTGCAATGGGTGTTAATAGAACAGTTTATGTAGCAGACTCCTACAATCATAAAATTAAGAAAATTAATGCAATAACAAATACAATCAGTTCACTATATGGTACTGGCAAAGCTGGAAATAGTCATTCAAAATCACCAATTCAGTTTAATGAGCCAGGTGGATTATGCGTTTCAAACAATCTAGATATACTCTACGTTGCCGATACAAATAATCATTGCATTAAATCGATAAATTTAATAAAGAAACAAACATATTCAGATATTAATTTTATGTTACCTGATAATTCAATAAAATCATCATTGAAATTGAAGGAAATGAAAGATTTTATAGAAGTGAGTACAAATGGAGCAGATTGTTTACTACATTTTAATTTTGAACCAGAATCATCAGATATTAAAATAACTCCACAAGCTCCAAACAAAATAATATTTAAATTTAATAGAGATTATGGTGTTGAACAACCAGAATTTACAAATCCAATGACTATTAAATTAAAAATACCTAAAACAAAGGGATCTAACGATGAGATTATAATTAAAATTAATATTGTGATATGTAAGAATAATAAATGTATGCCATTAAGTGCAACACTAGGATTAAATGTTGTATTTGTGACAAATGGTGCTACTAATATAACTAAAAAATTAGATTTTTTAATATCTGCTAAGGGATTAACATTAAACTAGTTTTAAAAATATTTTAAGAATATTATATATATATTCATTTTTTTAATTTCGACTAAACATCTAGAGACTCGATTTATTGGAGTAATTATTTTTATTTGCTTATTCAGGGTACTACGCTAAGAAAAAACAAATTTTTGAGCATATAATATGCCTTTAATAATTTAATATGTTTGAAAATTTTACCTAAAAAAATTTTGTTAGTTTAATAAGTACATAGATAGACTTTAAACAATCCATAATTTAACGGGAAGTAAAAAAGAATGAAATATGTATTTCGTGCAGTTCTTAGAGATTTTTACTTAAAAATTCTGTTACAGTGAATGAATGTATCGCCTCAAACCTTCTGGATTATGTTTTATATGCTAAATGTATACCACTTTATTTTATGTACTTCCGATATAGTAATCAATTTTAAGCAAAAAAATGGCTTAATAAAGTTTTTTCAAAAAGCCAATCTTTTATAAGTTATATTTACCAAAAAAGTATATGATTTTGAACGGTTTTTAACCTAATAACTCGAAAACATTTTATCGAAAAAAGTGAAAGTAAAACCTTAAATATATAAAAATCAAGAAAAAATTTATGTTTATTAGTTTAAAAAAAAAAGCCAACAGATAACTTCAGCAATAACTTATTTTGAAGGTCTTTATATTTACTCTAATTTAAGATGTGATAAATGTTCAGAACTATTTTTCGTTTTTATGTTATTCAACATTAAATGTGATTAAAGTACTATAACTAAGTACTATCACTGATTTTTGATAAAATGTAAAGTTTACTAGTTATTCGTGTATATTCTTTAAAAGCAGCATTTTTAGTTAAATCGAATTTAGTAATTTATTGGATTTCATTTGCTTTATGCTTTGTATTTTACCTTTGTTTAATTCCAGTAGAATTATAGAGAGCAGAAACTTCCTATTAATTTAATCTTTTAGTACTGCATGAATTTTAATATCAAACGAAATTTTTCTCTAATAATTCCCATTTTTATAAAAAAAATTAATTTAATTTTGATACTTTAAAATTAATCTGTAATGTGAAGAAAAATTAATAAAAAGAAGTCAAATTAGTTGGAAGACACTCTAATTCCTTTAGATTTATATAAGAATTGTTTTAATGAGCTGTAAAAATAACTACAAAATGTGACCATCCTATAAGATAATTAGCCTAAAAAACATATTTCAATTTACACAAAACAAAATGTAATAATTTTTCAAATTTTGTTGTCATGAAAATGTGATTGGTGGGTGACAGCTATGTTGTCGTCACTAGCTAATAAACTATAGAATATTAGACAAAACATATATTAAACAAAGATGCCATGATAGATGCTGTTCTGTTTTGTTGAACTGGATTGCTAGCATGCTACGTCACTCGTACTACGTGACAAAAGTCAATGTAGAAACATCGTTTTTCGTGCTGTTTAGAAAATTCAAACATTCACATTGATTTTCATTGATAATAGTGTAGATTTCCCGAAAATATTAATGTTAATATTAATATTATGTAATATAGAATTATTTAAAAAGATTTTCAAAAATTAGTCAAATAGATACAATAGGCTATTTAATATTCAGTAGTCTTAAAGGTTAAGGACAAAGACATCTCATTGTCAAATTTGGAGTTAAACGATTAGAAATGAATAAAATATTTAAATTGTGTATAATGAAAACGCTATTTTTGCGAATATCTCAAAAATAATTAATCTAAATGTAATGAAATAAGGTATGCACAATCTAAACATGAAAACGGAAGGGTTGTCGAATATATTTCCCCGAAAAACATTTGTAAAATAAATATTTTTAAAAATTTATTTTTATATTATAAATTTTTGTTTTTGGAGAAAAATAAGCGATTTTTTTTATCAAGATTATTAATGCAAAAATTTCATTACATTTGAATACTTATTTTACGAGATTTTTGTGCGCGAAAATAGTTTGTTATAAATGTATCATTTTTTGGTCCTTATCGCTAATAATCTAAAAACTGATGAAGTATGGATTAATGGATCGTAAGAAAAGCCAAAATTAAAATTTATTCTAAAAAATATTACACATTTAATTAATAGTTGGGTATATTTTCTTAGAAACAAGGACCTAGAATTCAAAGGGCCTGACATTTGAGCCCATTTAGACTTACAGGTTATCCATCCCTGATCTAGTAAATTAACTTATCGATATCTTCATAAGAAAGGAAATCTTTATTTAAAATAAGTCGCCAAACGTATCAAAAATTAAAATGTTCTAATCATTAATAGGTTGTTATATTTGAGTAAAACTTTTATTGTTTAAAAAATAATTTAAATTCAAAAATTACTGTCAACTTCCAAAATATAATCGCTTGTAAATGTATTAATTTATGGCAGTTTTTCTTGTTGTATTAACACAGGTTTAGACTATAATTTTGTTGAAAATAGGCTATAGATTGTAGAGAGAAGTCTTTTATGAACAGTATTACATGTCAGAATATGTACGTCATTAAAAGAAAAACAGTAGATCTGTAAATCATTAAAAAAACGGAATAGATTTAATATGCGGTTAAAATCTGGCAAACGTATTATACACAGCATCTATTGCATAATTTATCCAAGATGTATTTCTAGTACGGATTGATATATTAATGTTTAAGTCAACTGTTTGCAAATATGCTCCAGCGTTTCTTCACTACTTCTCACGTTCTATACTCACAATTATAGAAAACAGCACGTTTGCGCGTAATGATTCATGTTTTACTTTTTTTAACGATGTATCACTGGATGGGGGAAAATGTGAAAATCATATTACACCCATTCTTAAAAGAAGAATGAAATTTTAGTTTTATTCTGAATTGATCGTTAGAAAATGGGTTGTTCAAGCTGACTACAATCGTATGGAGTCACTTATAAATGCCACTGATACACGCGATTTGAATATGCTAGTTTAAAAAGTTATATATAAATATTAAACAGCCATATTTTGCATTTCTACGTTTGTTTATGTTCATAATAAGACTATTTCTCGAAACCGTCTATAGAAAAGTCATATTCTGCAATAATTGGAAGTTATTAATTTCACCTTTTTAAATAATTACTAAAAAAATTATTGATAACTCTAGATATTTGAAATAAATTTTAAAATCCGCTTTAATGCTCATTGATGGCGAGGCGACTCATTTTAGTCGTTATATAATAAGAAATTGATATAATTCCAATGCCTGATTTATGATAAGGCTTGTGAGGTATGTGCATAGATACGAAAAAATGTAAAATAATAATTCAATTCAAATTTGATTTAGAATAGTCTGCTATAAATTAATGGAAAATTTGTTGTTAAATTATTAATTAAAAATTAATAACAATTGAATTGTTAACAGAAAACGATTTAAAAAAAAATTATTTTATTAATTCATAAAAGCTCACAAATTCAAGTTTCATTTAACTGTGGGTCTAGTATTTGGGCGAATTCATCTAAATCTAATTATTGGATCATTTCCTAGTTACTGTTAAAATTTCTTTTAAATTGACCTTGAGATAATTTGGATCTCAAAACTGTTGTTTGCTAAATATAAATTGTTAATTTGCAATTAAAAATAAAATTTCAAAAAAGTTATATTTTTATATTTAAAGTAAAAAAATTCAACAATTGATAATGGGAATGTTTCAAAATTATGTTTAATTATAATAACGTTCATAAAGCAAAAAGTATGGCACATCGGACAATGTCTACGGCAGCATCGAACTAAAATTTGCCCTTGTCTAATTGCTGTGGCAGTTTTGAAGTTTTATTACAAAATTAATTAATATTATTAATAGAGTAATTTTTTATTTTCCGTAGTACTTTATATTCCTGTTTATTATTTCAATTCTAAAATATGATTAATAATTTTGTGAATTAAATTACTTTTTTGAACGAAAAAGGTTTAATTGACATGCTAATATTGAGTTTTCTAAAATTTAATATAATTGTTACAATCTTACAATTTTATATCACGTATGAGTAATGAATAAATTATAAAAATTTTTAAGCAAATTGTTTTATTTAAATCAAATTTTTTCCTTGGGTATCTTAAGTTAATATAAAAAAATTTTTTCTTTGTGGCAAGCTGATACCTTATTTTCAACCATATTAAGATAATTCGAATATATTGAGCGATGATGAAGATTTTCAAAAATCCATGATAATTATAATTCTCATTCTGATGACAATAAATTGAAAACTTTCTTTCGAATAGAAATAATACTGAAGCCTCATAAACATAGTTGAACATTGGATTTTTTTATGGACTTTCTTCTGAGTAAAATTATATTTTTATTTAAATCGTGTAGCACCCGTTGTTTATACTTATTATAAGTGAAAACTGCATAATTTTTTACACAATGTCTAATATCCATTGCAGTTTTTAATAACATTAAAATATTATCATAACATTAAAATATAATGTTATAATATGCAAATAACATTTTAAAATATTGATTATCATTTAAATATAATTAACTAGTAATGCATTAGAAGCCACACAAATAAATTTCATAAGAAACAAATTGGTTAAATATGTTGGCAACAAATTTTTGACCCTAACTTTTGAAGGAATATAATCTAGAAATTCCCAATTTAAAAAACGAATAGTAAAACATTGCTTCGGACAATTTTGATAAAATGGTTTTTATACATATTTCAAATAAATTTTTTGTATTTTTACTTATCGATTTCATTGCTCATTGGTAATTCCAGGTTTTTTAGTAATGATGAAACAAATGAACATTGAGTCTTGTTAGTTATAGTTTTATCAAGAAAATAAGTTATTGTATAATTGGGAATTTATACCTGAAAAATGGAATTTTAAGAAAATAATAACACAAATTTTCAATGCTGTGTACCAAAAATCATTTTTATTTTTAAAATAATCAATCTTGTTTCGGAATGATTTGACGACATATAACGGATTTTAAACCTATTATTTTAAAATATAAAAACAATTTCACTGTATTATTTCCATTTTCTTGTTTAATATTCTTCGGCTCCTTCGCCTTCACCTTCTCCAGAATCCATACCAACTTCTTCGTAATCTTTTTCAAGTGCGGCCAAATCTTCACGAGCTTCAGAGAATTCACCTTCTTCCATACCTTCACCGACATACCAATGTACGAAAGCACGTTTAGCGTACATAAGATCGAATTTATGATCTAAACGAGCCCATGCTTCAGCAATAGCTGTAGTGTTGGACAACATACATACTGCACGTTGTACTTTAGCCAAGTCACCACCTGGTACAACAGTTGGTGGTTGGTAGTTGATACCAACTTTGAAACCAGTTGGACACCAGTCTACGAATTGGATTGTACGTTTTGTTTTAATTGTGGCAATAGCTGCATTAACGTCTTTTGGTACGACATCACCACGGTACAACATACAACATGCCATGTATTTTCCATGACGTGGGTCACATTTTACCATCTGGTTGGCTGGCTCGAAACATGCGTTGGTAATTTCAGCAACAGATAATTGTTCATGGTAAGCTTTTTCAGCAGAGATGACTGGAGCGTATGTTACCAATGGGAAATGAATACGCGGGTAAGGTACCAAGTTAGTTTGGAATTCAGTTAAATCGACATTGAGGGCACCATCAAACCGTAAAGAAGCAGTGATTGATGAAACGATTTGTCCAATAAGTCTGTTCAAGTTTGTGTATGTTGGACGTTCAATGTCTAAGTTTCTGCGGCAAATGTCGTAAATAGCCTCATTGTCTACCATGAATGCACAATCAGAGTGTTCTAAGGTGGTGTGAGTAGTCAAAATTGAATTGTATGGTTCGACAACAGCTGTTGATACTTGTGGTGCTGGGTAAATAGCGAATTCCAATTTTGATTTCTTTCCGTAGTCTACTGATAAACGTTCCATCAATAAAGAGGTGAATCCTGATCCAGTACCACCACCGAAAGAGTGGAAGATCAAGAAACCTTGTAATCCGGTACATTGATCAGCAAGTTTACGAATACGGTCGAGTACCAAGTCAACGATTTCCTTTCCAATAGTGTAATGACCGCGGGCATAATTGTTTGCAGCATCTTCTTTACCAGTAATAAGTTGTTCAGGGTGGAATAATTGACGGTAAGTGCCAGTACGAACCTCATCTAGAAGAAAATACACGTATTTACTAAAAAAATCATTTACATAGAAAATATGACAGCTACTTTTTGTATGGTATGGAGATTTACTTTGTGAGTTAAAAAAATTGGTGTAACAAAATAACGTAATTTTTATTTTTTATAAGACAGCTATGTTAAAAAAAAAATTTGGGGTTAAAAAAATAACCAAAAATTTTATGTACTGGAATGAAATAGTTACATATGATACCTTCGATAATTTCTCAAGCTAAAAATAATAGGCTTTTCACATACTTGACCTAGTCTGATTTTAATGTTTAAACTTAATTTATCTTGAACTTGAAATAAAGATTTTACTTTAATGTAATAAAATTTACATTATGAATCATTTATTCGAAATGCAAAATGGCGATTATATTGATTTTGAGTTGAACGCTTTAAATATAAATTTTAAAATATCTTACCGACTACAGTTGGCTCCAAATCAACGAACACAGCACGAGGTACGTGTTTTCCTGCACCAGTTTCACTGAAGAAAGTGTTGAAACTGTCATCCCCTCCTCCAATAGTTTTATCAGAGGGCATTTGACCATCAGGTTGGATTCCATGTTCCAAACAGTACAATTCCCAACAAGCGTTACCAATTTGTACACCAGCTTGTCCAACATGTATGGATATACACTCACGCTATAATTAAAACAAAAGAATTATTAAACTTGCAAATGGGTTATCATTTGTATCAGATTTTAAAATATTAAAAACTGATTTATTTAAATGTTAATCATTTTAAAAAAGTACTTTTTGAACGACATATTTAAAAACGATTATTGCTAAATTATAGTTTTGAAAACCGGTAACAAAATGGCGATGACACACCGACTATTGATTAAAATACCGGTAATCGTGTTTTTAACACTAATAATATTTGTCTAATGTATTCTTGTTTTTTAGTTAATAATTGAATAATGAAAATTATGTACTTACCATTTTGATTGATTTTTTTATAAAATATAATACTTAAAAAAGAATTAAAATGTAAGTTTTGATAGACGTTGAAAAGACGTGGCAATGAGGCTTTCCAAACGAATAATGACTCACTAATTCACAAAGATTGGTATTTATAGTCTTGTTGACGTCACAACTAACGCCTATTTTTAAGACATTTTATTGGTTGGTTTTAGTCATGTGATCATAGGGAGCGGTTACATTAGCATAATATGATCAATGCAGTTAAATTTTAGTTTGTTACAGTATATTCAATAATATAGGGACATTGAAAATGTTTATAGCTATAATTCAATCGATGTTTTCGTCTTATGTTATTAAGGTTTAACCGTGTGGTAGAGTTAAATTAGGTTAAAAAGAGGAAAAACTTAGGAATAGTTTTTCATTTTTAATTACTTTTCTGTCCATGACATGTATCAATAAAAATTTACACCCATTTTATAGAGCAGCATCATGTGCGAGCAGCCATTAACATTAATCGGTACAATCATCTAGTATAATATGGTGGCCGCAGATAAATAATATTTTTTTTATTACCACATTAAAATCAGTTATTACTGAAAAAAGGAAATAATTTAAACCAGTCGCATAAAAAATAAGTAAGTCTCGAATATTTATTGTGGAATTTTAAAAATAAAAAGATTGTTTTTTCATGTAGGATACACTCAATTCAATTTTAAAGAAAAATTTATTTAAATTGCTCATGGTTGTAGGCCACTTTGAAAACATTAAGTATAACTATGAAAAGATATATTTTAAAGTGGCTTTAGAAAAAATCTATTTATATTAAAATAAATAAGAAGTTATGAGCGCAGTTTGAGAGTAATTCATTTAAGGATCAAATGGTGGCTTGTCGAAAATTTTACTCTGGTATTTCTTTTCAGGCCACCCTTTGTAGTGGTGACATTATGATTTTATTCAGTGCATTAGAAGAGAGGTAAATAAAAGTTTATCACATGTTATGATTCATAGGTAAAATTTCTTTAACTTTCAATTATCGCTATTTGTTTAATTTAACAAGATATTTATGTAAACCTGAATTTAAGACATTTGATTCCTGATATCTAATGACACGGACACGAGACTGGAAAGGTACTTAACAACTTTATAGCTAGTTATCATATATTCAGGGACTTGACTGTTATTTATCTGTGTTAATTGTACTTTGAGTCGGCCATAAAAAAATATTTTTTACTTTAAATAATATACAAAACCACTGTACATGTTCTTCGATGTAGGACTTGAATAAAATGTATTCCATATTTGATTCATTTCCCACATAAAATTTTTTGTATAATACATTATTATTTACACCGTTTCTTAAATTCACTTAAAAAGGAGAAATTTACGAATATTTCTTCGGATGAAATTATTTGTTCATCTTAAAATGTATACCTCTTACATAGTAATTCATAAAAATACTTATTTATTAACAGATGAGTCAATGTTTTTTTTTTTTGGTATAAAATAATTTACTTTGATCCAAGAATAAAAAATTCGTCTCTAAATTTAGACATAACCAGGGGCGTAGGAGCCGTATGGGCAGGGTGGGCAGCTGCCCACCCAGGAATTTCCCTCGGTGGGCCATGCCCCTTTGTTGAAGAGATTAAAAATTTTATTGCTCTATTACAATTTCGTGTAGGATAATTTTAAGGGCAAAACAATAGTTTTTCACGAAAAATTGACCTTTCTAGTCTAAGAGAGGATTAGATGACTCATCGAACGTGCCCACCCAGCAAAAATTTCGTTCCTACGCCCCTGGACATAACAAAACATTTTTGTCAAATTCTATGTACTGTGAATATAGCCTGGAATGTCTGGAATAGTAAAAGAATCTGTTGTTGTCTTTGTTGAGTTGTGAATAAGTACATATATTTAAAACATTTCTAATTTTAAAAATAACCATTTTTAACTGCATTGAAAATATTCCACCATGTTTTTTTTGTATAGAAAGGCTCATGACCCTTCACGTTAATACAAAAGTATGATAATAAAATAACGGTTTTTAATTTAATTTTAATAGATATTAATGTAATAAAATTAAAGTTAGTATTTTAACGAATTAAATCATATTTTCTAATAAAAAAGACCATGCTGTTAATTTTTATTTAAAACAAAAAACAACTGTATGTACCTAGATTAGTATTTGGATAATCAAAACAAGTCGAATTTGTTTGAGGTCAAAACATTTTTTAACATTGCTTAAATTTTAGTTTTGTATACCATGTTTTTAAAATTCCACTCGATTTTTGAGTTCTGAGTCATACCGGTAGATTGATAGGTCGTTTCAGAATGAAGAAACTCGGTGAAGTCGAGTGCAATTAGTGAATATAAGTCCAAATGACGAAATCTAGTTATAGTGAATAGATTTGAATGAATTTTTATTATTGAATTTCTAATGTCATGTACTAAAAAAATTACCACCTGGGGACTAAAAATCATAACATTAAAATGACAACTGAAATCGATAAAACAACTAATTTTAAGAAAGAAACACTGAGAATACATTTTTTGAAATTTTTGTAAATATCTCGAAAACCTGACATTTTATCAAAAAATATGTGAGCACAAAAATTAAGTTTATAGAAAAAATAATATACAAAATTTGTTTTTCATTTCTGTAAATGCAATATGATTAATCAAATTATATCTCGTTCAAAGTGACATTTAGTTTAAGTAAAATTGCAATACTGGTAGTTAACGTGGAATAACACAAAAAACATTAATTTAGGGGAAACTTACTATACCTTTTCGAAAGTACATTAAAAGTCATTCATAAAAAGCTGTGGTTGAAAACTTGTTAGCTCGAAAACTAAAGGAATTATTATTATTATTTTTCTTTATTATTATTATTACCCAATTTTACAGGTTAAGCTATTGAAATTTATCGCAAACCATGTTCAGATTATTTTATCTAAGTGCCAAAAATATAAGTTTAAACTTATTGAAGTGTTAAGTTTAGAAAAAAATTCTATTCAGATTGGAGTTTATTTTTTCATTTCCTCAAAAATAGAATATTTTGTCAAAAATTAAGGATTCAAAGCAATTGTATTTTAAACGTCCCTAAAGCTTTTAACATTCTTTGCAAAATGATTTTTATTTCCATTAGATAGCTTAAGCTATCATTGAAAATCAAATTTAGCTATAAAAAGAAATACAGGTGCTATATTAAAAATAATTTGCATGGAATCAAAAAACCCTCGAACATTGAAGTCCATCCACTATAACCAAGGATTTAGATTCAGAGTCTGTGATCGGTATGGACATTATTATTCATAGGCGAATATTCTAGCAATTCAAAGTTCTTGCATTTATGGCTAAGAAATATGATTGTTATTAATATGCAGAATTTTGTTGCAATTTGACCTATAAGGGTTCCTAATTCCATTGTTTTGTAAGGATGTCTAAGAATTTTGTCCAAGGTTATATAAACTTAAAACTAGCAAGTTCATGGTAATTTTATAAGAAAAGGAATAAATAATTATGATCAAAATACAACTTGTATAATATAATAATTAATAAATAATTCAACTAGAGCATAACTATTAATAATGAACATCTATCGTAGCATAACATACAAATAATATCATGATGACTCATAAAAAACAATGACATTGACCGTATACTGTGTATTGTATAGGTACGACGATTACGTGATTCAAGTCTTATCACGTAATGGGTGCGTTTGAAAACTCATATCGTCTTGCTGCCTCCAACACGATATTGTATCATTAATTTATATTGTACTTATGTCAGAGTATATTAATTGAAGTCTAAAGTTTGTAACGCTAGTAAAAGAGCGTACAACAAAAAATTTTCGTATACGTATTCCAGAGGTGTGCTGGATCGTTAAAAATGGAGATCCACGGATACGGTTCTACATTTTTCAATTTAAGCAATCCGTGTCAGTGTACTTGACCCTAAAATTATTTGACGCTTTGCGTTATAAATATAGTAAGTAATGTCATTTTTAGTATTGTAAATTATAAGACACTAAACTAAAAACACAAGCAGTGTATTTTGAGAGACAACGCTGTCAAGTTACTCTTTGGAATGAGTATAATTTGTTTGAATAATAAATTTGAATTAAAACAATGTAATTACTAATTAATACCTTATGATAAGAATGATCAGCTATAAGAATTAGCACTTAGATCACCACAATAAAGGTTGCAATAAAGTATCAAACTTAGCTTACTTACAATACAATATCATCGTACAATAAAATATCAAATTTTTGTCAAATATGCAATTTTTAAGAAATAAAAAGTATTTTAATGGTATTTAACAGTGTTTTATTTCTACCTTTTCTTATAAATTCATATACATCATTTTTCTAATAAAACTTAATAATGTTAAAAATCCGTTGAAAAAAGAAACGGATACGGATACATATGGTGGGTGCAGTATCAATGTTTAACTATTTGTAATGATAAGCATTTATAAAATATTTTAATAAATATGCACTCCATACAGTTATAAATACATACATACTGATAATATGCATTGGCGAGTCAACAGTTTACGAAAAACTGTTTCAAACCAAAGTTGTTTGTTATTAAAAAAAAAAAAATTTTATCTTTGGACTTTTCTTATATATTTAATCGTTCAAAAGTTGGATCGTGTATCGTCATGGATCCATTGAAGCCAATGGACCGATTTTGTTTATTCATTTGATCTGACGTATGGACTGACATGCGGAAGTAGACTAATTAGATGATTCTATGTACACTTATACCAAAATTTTAATTGTGCATGATATATTTTATAGCATTACAAAGTATACACTGAAATATACTCTGACTATGTCGATTATAAAATATATATTGATTAGAATGTTTTAACCCAAATTGTAAATACCCAAAATATTGATTATACGAAAAAATATTTCAAATAAAAGTTGTTTATATTAAAAAAATAAACTTTTTTCCTTTGTACAGTTTTTCAATATCGCTCACCATTTAGAAGTTGTATTTTTAAACGTTTGCCACGCAACATGTGTGCGTAAATACAAAATTTGTATATCTTCTGTTACTCGTTGTTTATAAAGCTTTCCATTTTTGAAATCGGTTCAGTAGAATTGAACAAATTCGTTACAAACATACAAAAGAAATATTTTCTCTTTATATAATGGTAATAGATGATGATGACAACATTATATAATAGACAGAAATGCGACATCTGTTTTGAAACGCAAGCCTTTATTGATATCACGACGTATTCTGTTGAGCAAGGAAATATCAAGTATTGATTCATAATATGTAGTAGGTAAGCTACTATTTATATTAAATGACTTGAAAACAAAATATGAAAATGGGGCAAAAAGTTCTTTCCCTAAAAACTTCAGATCTTATCAAATAATTATTTATTCAATCAAGATTGTACCTTCTAAATAATCAGAACTTTTATTTTATCAAAACTAATAACAACAATTTTTATGCAATTTATTTTACAAGCTACAAATTATATGTTCGAAAAATTTCATGGTCAGCAATCCCAAAAATCTCGGTAAGACGATTTAAAAGATTAAATTTTTAATTTAAAATAAATTTTATTATCCTTGCCACCTTTATGGTATGGTTTTAATGAAACTATGCTCAGTTGCTTTTAAACCTTGAATTTTTGATCAGTAGCCCCAAAAACTGTGGAAAGTGAAATTTTGAATTTAAAATATATTTAATATCTTTCACTTCTAGGGGGTTTTAATGGGGTTGAAAGCACCCTCAGTTACTTTTTGTCTGCACCCATTGTAGGGCGTAACTTGTGTGAATAGTGCGTCTATATAAGCAGTCAATAGTCAGACGTCCTCTAATTTTAACATATGAATGGAAGTGTCTTCGTGTCGCTTCAGAAATAATAGATAATTGTTTTTCCAATTATCTGTTGTATAATCTTAGGTAACCATTTATAAATATTTTGACTTCCTTAGTTTTCATATAATTTCATTTCTCCAAGGTTTCGAATAAATAATGTTATTTTTACCACAGTTGCGTTAAAATTTCAAATTCGCCCAATGCCTAGATCATTTTAATAAATTCGACAACATTATTAGCCGTCACAAATTAGCTAATCGTAATTACTTCTTGACTATTAAAACTACCCACCCTTAAATGAATATTCTCTTTAGAGAGATATGTTTCTAGTTTGGTGACTGCCTTTGTTTTAAAACTAAATTGATATTTTTAGAGATTTTTGTTTCTATTGATATATAGAGTAGTATCTGTAGGTACTTGCAATACCGCATTCTGCCGCAATATTAAGGATATGGAGTTTTGGTTGAATTTTTTTACAACCCCCATGCTTTTTCGGTTGACTATAACGCTTAGAATTATTTTAATGAATGCCAATTCATTTCGTCGAAAAATTTTAAGAATTTTGAACTTCCCGCTAAGAAAATTAAAAAATTTCGGAAATCGGGAAGTTATTGGTTTTACCCCGTTTTACAAAAATCGTGTTTTGATCAGATCTTGACGTTTTAAGGTCCTAGAAAACTATTTTGACGGTTTCTGTGAGGGTGTCACCTGTCTGTATGTATGTGTGTGTGTATATGAGTATGTATAACTTTTAAACGGCTTGACCCATTTGAACAAAACAAGTGGCGTTTCAAAAAGAATCACGAAACTTAGAAATTTGAACCGATTCGGACCAGTAGATTCCAAAAAATCTCAATAAAACTACGAAAAAAATGTTTTTCAAAAGTGGTTTTTTTGGAATAACTTTTAAACAGCTGTATCGATCAACTCCAAAAACTAATCAGATCTTAACTTTGATAAACCACGCCGATCACCAACAATCCGGTTAAAATCGGTTGATTCGTGTGAGAGATATCGTTAACGAAATATTCGGCAACAAGTTTTTTTTAACATCAAAGCTCAAAAACATTGTAATATGTTAAATTTTAAGTGCTTAGGTATGAAATTAGCGGGAAGTTGCGGGGATGGCCTTTAGGGTCAACCGTTTTCCAAAATTTTTTTTCTAAATTTAATTACGTAAATGCCCTGTTTGATCAAAATCCGTATCGGGTTCAACAAAATTAGATATGTTTACTTAATTTGGTTCGTTTAAAGTTATTATTATAATATATTGATTCATTCATAATAACTTACCTACTACTTATCAAAACTCTTTTAGTATCAGTACATTAATATTTTTCTGTCACAACTGATTGGACCTAATAATGCTGTTTTTTTTAGTAATTATTATAAGAAATGTCTAAATTTTGTTGAATTTATTTATCTATTTTTATCTCAAATATTTAAAATCGGAAATAAACTTGATTCTAAACCATTGTGTAGTTAGTGTTCCATATAATAAAAACATGAACATCTGTCAGGTCGTTAACACCTCACTCATGTTAGGCATATCGTACATAATGCGATATCGTGGATGAAATTTCTTATGAATAACAAATGTACCCCCATACACAACGCAACGTGCTTACAATAATAATAATGCAAGTGTAAGCATCCATGTAAAATTTTTTACTGAATCAAGAATACATTTAACAATAATTGTTTTTGAAGCAAAAACTTCATTAGTATCGTGCCACTTCATACTAGATGAAACGAAAATGCAACAGTAAAAAGAGATAATCACATGCATCTGTAGGATATAACTTGTGAGAGTATGACATAGAAATTTCTGTAGTATATAACGGGTCAAATAATGCGATAGAAGTATCTCTAGAATTTAACATGCGAGAGAATGAGATAGAAGGCATTATATAGTGGTTCTTACAGAGCTGTGTGTGTGCCTGCGTAAAGGCATCACAAATTAATCGTGGTGTATTGTACACGAGTAGGTTTTGTTTATATAAATACAGTCAAACCTGGTTAAGAGAGAGTTCAAGGGACCATGATATTATTCTCGCTTGTCAAGGTTTCTCACTAATGCAAGTTTCTAGCTTATAGAGGTATAGAAGAGGTTTGTCTCACTTACAGAGGTTTATTCAAAATATTTAGTGGTAAACATGATAACGAATAATTTATTGAATATGATAACGAGTGATTACGAAGTGATTATTAAAATACATAAATACAAAGAAGCAAGTAACAGGTAAATTTTATTTAAAAAAATCAGTCAACTTTTTTTGTGTCTCTAATTTAAATATTATTTCTTTGAATTACAAGAAAACAACATAGTTCCTAATTCCTGAAAAAAAGAATGAGTCATACATAGGAAAATTGTCGCTTATAGAGGTAAATACAAAAAAGGCTCTCAGTTATAGAGGTCATAATGAGAAAAACGACTGTCACTTAAAGAGGTTTTTGTTTCTCACATATAGAGGTTTTTGAGGGGTCAAAGCTCGGGACCTGAGAATTATTTTCACTTATAGAGTTTTCTCGCTTACCCAGTTCTCTCTTACTCAGGTTTGACTGTATTTCATTATTTTAATAAAAACATTTTTAATAAAAACATTTTTAGAAAATTCAAACCCGGGGATTGGATAAGTGTAAAGTGTGTAATATATATGTGAATAAAATGTGTAATAATTTAGTTAATATCAATATCTTCAGAAATAAGCTCCTGAAATTCAATATTTGCCTTCTTATCTTGAAGTTTCACTTCTATCGCGTGTGATATGTACACATGTTTTTTTATTTATTTATAAATTATTTCTATCTTTTATCATTTTTCCTTACAATTAGCACCTGTGAGATGAAATAACCAGATATTGGTAGTCTACGTATGTGTATACAACAAGGTTAGGTTTATAACTCAAGAACAACTGGACCGATTTCAACGATCTATGCTTTATAGTAAATCAACTATTAAACACCGAAAAAGCTGTTACCCATCGGCTTCTCTGGACAATTTAGCCTTTGTTCCTAATTATCATCGAAACGGTTAATTTGATTTCAGTAGATTGCTGATGTTAAAATGAGTAACTTCTAAGGCTACTTTATTTGCCAATAGCTGTTACCAACCTGCTTTGTAGGATAATATAATATTTGTTCCTAAATATTTTAAAATTGATTGATATGATTCTGACGGGATTTTCACTGGTAGATAGCTTATACAACAAACTGCTGCAAAACAAAATTTATGATTTTAGTAGTCGCAAGTTTTGTACCTTTAATAAGCAGTATTTGCTTTGAAAATATACAAATCTAGAAAGTATTTTGATTAGCAGAAATGAATATATAAAATGATTAAAATTATATATTCTATATTACTACTATTTATCCATTTCATCTTTTAAGCATAAAATATTTTAAATAAAATAGTGCTGCATGTGTAACAAACAGTTCTCCATTAAAATACATTATTAACTGGTTGCACAGACATCGCTTAAGACTATATCGTATCATGTACGGTATGCCTTATAATAACAGTATCTATGTTATACTTACTCCGCATACACATAAAAAAGGAAATATCCATCAATTTCATATGAACACTGCATGTTTTACTCAATTTATAGAAATCATATACTATATCTAAGACTCAATTATAATTGAGAATATGCAGTCACTAGTAGCTTTGTTTGTAGATTATTCTCCCTCAGAAGTAATCAAAATAATTTGAAAATAAAGAACACGAAACTTACTCGCGATGTACGAATATGTTCACTATCCTTGATAATCAATTTCAACACAATTCAAATTATTGAAGTAATAGAACTACATCCTGCATCTATATAAAAAATTTCATCAAAATCAGATGAATGGTTTACGATATAAAAATCCATCTTCGAATATCTTTTCTTAAATCACTGCAACGGCTGACTGATTGAGTTTCAATTTGGAAATGAGGTAAAAAAATACCATTTTTACTTTTAGTAATACCAAGTTCTCTGTGATTGTAAGCTGACATTATGTTTTTCACATTTATTCTTTGCGATTTTCGAATTTCTTAAATAATGACAGAATTATCAATTTTTACACAATTTAAATTATTAATGTAAGCCTACACCACGCATGCATATATAAAATTCCAACAAAATCGGATGAACGACTCATGAGATTTCGATTTTTAAACGAAAAAAACTATACGTTTCAAGCGCTAGGCCATTCTGAACATTTCCATTATTGTTTACCACAAATTTATAAATATCCGTTCATTAGTTGTGGATTTATGCGTGTTTGTTTGAATGAGTTTCAGACCAGCAAACTGACGGACATGAAACAAAAATTGCTAGGGAGGTTCTAAAACGTCGAAATATATAAAAAAATTTTGAAATTGGATTGTCCGACAATCTGAAGATTGACATTTTTGGATGGTCGGAAAGCAGATGCTTCGTTTTGAATTTTATTTCCATTACAATAACAATAAATCGAATATCCGACAATTTGAAAATTGTGGACGCATTCGAGAATTTTTCAAGCTACGAAAAAGAAAACCCTTTTCAGCATTTTCAAAAAGGAAAAAGTTGATACACTAATGATAATTTAATCACATACAAATTTTTTTATTCATATCATTCCGAAAAAAAGCGCTGAGCCCGAAGACCTTTCATTTTTTGAATTCGATCGACGAGAATGTTAAGAGACCGAAAAAGAAGAAATTACAGCGAAGTAGAGAAAAACTACTATTTAATTTACGTAGAAATGTTTCAAAAAAAAGTATGATAACTTTTATTATAAGAAACAATTTTCTAATTTTAGATCTTCTTCTATTTCATTTCAATGTCTGAGTAGATTTTTAAATGTCAAGGTCAAATTTAAAGTCCGCATAAGATGTTCGCTTTTAAATCAAACTTTAAACATTTTTCTAAATCATACTTAAAAACTCTATGCCTGTAGTTAATTTATCATGAATATTCATTTTAATTGATGATATCTATCTGTCCTAGCAATATGATTATAAAATAATCAATTAAATGTGCCATTTTTTAAGTCGAATTAAAGAAAGTATTTGTAGTTATTAAAAAGTGAACATAACACAGAGCCTTATATGGTTGTACACGTACCATAAAAACATATAAATATGGAGAAATGATGTAGATAGGAACTACATAATTGGCTTGCTTGATTAATATGCTGTATGTGTGTTCAAAAAAAAAAAAAAAATAATAATAATAAGTCGGGTCAAAAGATTTACTTTATACAGATCTTGTGCGATTAATTTCAACCCAGTCAAAAGAGGGTAAAAACCCCTTAAACCTGTTTCGGATAGTGGTAGTTTTTTCCATTTGACTTCGTTTTGGCTTAATATTAAGAAAACTTCTTTCTAGTCATGTCGAAAGGGATTAAACCCTTCAATAAATATCGTATATAATTAAGTCTCTTTCTATTGATGATATAGTGATGCTTTTATGCTCGGCATATATTTAATATATCAGAAGAGTTCATTTTAGTCTGTTTGTAATGTTCGAAAATATTGAAGCCACAAATAAAATTTTGGGATGGGTGTTCTTGGAATCACTTAATTACCCCATTTACGCATGTTCCGTCCCTTTTTCCGCTAGTCTGTCAATCCGTAATTAAAGTAAGATAAGATAATAATAAGAGAGGAACCGCAGCTCGGTTCAATACACCTAGACCTTTTGGTTCTCTGTACCCTACTTTAGAATAGTTCCCTGTATTCTACATCACCTGAAGGGAAGGATGCTTTCTGGTTCAAACTGCAGAGAAAGAATCATCAAAAAATGCTATAGGATGTTATTGATCCAGAGTTTCGGATCCAGGCATTCTAGATTTAACACCTTGAAGATTTCTACAGTTGCACATGACGTGAATGGACGATCGCCTGAGATTACCAAATTATAAAGGTGATAGTTCAATCGACATTGCCCTGTCAACAGACGCATATCCTTCTACTCTTCTCAACTGCACTCTGGTCAGTTTCAACCGGAAATAGTTAAATGGTTTAGCTGTGGTAAAACATAGCTTAGCCTGTCACATTTCATCGTTAAAATCTCTAGTAACTAGGTGCGCTTGTCGATGCTAGTCCTTAATGCAGAATATCACAGAGCATCTTGCAATAAGAATAATAGATCCAGGTAAAAGGAGTGTGTGGAGTGACCTCTCTCGCCAGTTTTTATGTATTAACTGTATGGACTGTATATTTACGCTATTTTATGAATTCTAATCATATAAAATAATTCACAAATTGATACTGAAATATGTCGAGTATTTACTCGTTGTTACTTTCACTTGTTTACATTTAAGAACTTTTTTATATTAAAGAAAAAATCAAATAAATTAATTTTCCAAACTAAATCAGATAGATATAAAAGGAACTCTCAACTCTTCAAAAATACCTTCTATAATTAAACTTGCTTTGACTGTTGATAGTCTAATGACAATTTTTTTTCATTATTAACATTACTATTAACATTATTATTCGTAACTATACATTAAAACAAGTGAAAATAATAACTATCTATATAGAGTTAATTGTTTAGATACTCGACATATGGTTGAGTATCAATGTTTGAACTATTTTTGAAGTGAAACTTCTAATGCGACTTCCAAAAGGGTTGTGTTAAACGTTTAACGCTTCCATAGAGGGGATATTCTTCCTATTTTCATTTCCACATTACGAAGTTTCACTTCCTACGCGCGGATAGACTCCACGCACTATTTTTGAATGATAAGTATTCATAAAAATACTATAAATATGCAGTCCATACAGTTATAAATACTATTAATAATAATAATTATCGATTGTATTTCGATCGTTTTAAAATTATAATTTATTTTCAGAGTGTTTGGAGATATTTTTAAAATAAATTAAACACTTTATTATTTTAAGCGACGTTTCAAAATTTATTATTTTTTCTTCAGGCTTTCTACAAAATATTATATATACATAAATAATAATACAATATATAAAGTAGGCATATTTTTTGTGTGTACATTAATATAAAGAAATATTTATCCCTAAATTGTTGAATCACCATTGGTTAAAATACTGATTTCTCGGTAAAAGTGAGTATCTAAACAGTTTTATATTCATTATAAAATTCGTACTACTTTAACAAAGGTCTGATCAGTTATCTACGGATTATTGTTTTAAATTAATGTTAATAAACATGAAAAATAAATATTTCTCCTCGTTTTATAATAAGCTAAACTTTTTTATTTTAAGTTTTTTTTGGACTCCACGCACTGTTTTTTTTTTTTTTTTTTTTTTTTTAAATGAAAAATCAACGTTTTCAATCACGGAAAAATTAAAAATATACATTCGCAAAAACTTTGAATATTTTTTGCTTAAAGTTTATTTCTTTATACCTAGGTTATTTATAATATTATAGTTTTCGTTCCCAGATGGGGTGATATCCTACCCTCGAGGAGGCAGGGAACGAAAAACTCAAAATAAATGGTTAAACATTTTAGTATTTAACATATATGAACTATGTATTTAAATAAAATTAATTTTTTTTTTATAATTTTAATTTAAAGATAACTTTTTAAATAAAAATATATTTCTGTTTTTGAGTTATGTTTTAGTAGTACAAGGTACATAATTTTAAGTTTTATATTTTCAGATACACAAAGTTTCATTAAGTATAACCATGGAAATTACCTTGATAATAAAAGTTCTTCAAATGAAGGCTGTATCTGTATGAGTTGAGTGGGTCACAAATAATTTTTTTATCTCTAAAAACCTACACAGATTTGTATGCGTGGTTTTGTTAATGAATGAATTAAACCATATTATACACTTTAAGTGTTATTATTATTATTATTATTATTTTTAATAAATACTATGAAAATAATGACATCATAAGTTAAATCTGTTTACCTTATACGGTGATTAGAGAGATGTTGTTTTTTATGCAGAGAGAGTAGGTCGTTTTAAAAATGCAGATCGTACGTAAATTTAAAGAATTTTAAAATACAATTAAATGAAGATTAAATCAAGAAGAGGAAAACAAGAGTGTGGACATAAACTCATTAAATATTCGTACGAGTCATGGATAAAGGGTATTGTTTTGAGAACTAAACTGTGAGTCAGATACATAAAATTTTTTAGAAAAGATGAACAACTGTTTCAACATCTAGTTGCATTGGTTTCATTATTTATAGGACTTGATTTCAACGATGGATTGTATAGAAGTCACATTAAGATTTTAAGTAAAAAAGAACAGCTTTGACAATTTGAAATTTTCATTTTACGTAGCTGCAATTCCTAGTGCTATAAATAAAATAATTGAAGAGATATGTGATGCATTGTGGTTTTTGATTAAAATCCTCTATTCTTTTTTGTCTTACGACTTCTTTCGCAATTCACCAGTATTTCTATCAGTTTCCACCTGAAGAAAAAAAAAACACAAAAACACATATACTTAGGGAGCGTCCATAAACCACGTGGTCATATATTAGCCCTTCTTAGACCCCTCCCATCCCTCATGTAGCCTAACGTAGCTTTTTCTGTGACCAAACCAAGATGGAACGTGGTTTTTTTTTCGCGATATTTTCTACTTTCTACTTCACATTTATTTAAAAAAAGTTTATTTTAAAGGAATACTAATAATTTTTGCTTAATATATTTATATATATTTTATATTTATAAACAGTCTGACTCAAATGGTAGCTTTAGCCACTCTTGTAAGTTATCGATTATTGGGATATCTTCTTTATATAAAGCCAATGGATTTTTTTCGTTATGAAGACTCGTTTCGAGTAAGACAACATCTTCCTCATCAAGCCACTCAATAGTCGGTTCAATTGTATCCAGCTCACAAAGTACTTCCTTTTCTCGTTTTGTTATTGTTCTCTTAGCACGTTCTTTAGGATTAGATTTAGTACGACGTTCATGAAATGAACTGTGTGCTTTTTGTTGTTTTTTTGACGCAAAATATGCGCCGCAAATTTCACAAGTAATTTCTACAAATGTACGAATTAAATTTATTTGAAATTATCGCCAGAAAAAGGTGAAAAATATGCATTTTACCTTTGATCACGCACTGAAGGGCAGTAAAAGTCATACGGAACAGGTGGGCCCTCTTCTTGTCGTGGTCTTAATTTAATGGTTTTAATTTAATTATTTATTAAGTACAATTTATTAACTTTTAATGAATAGTTGTTAACTATTAATATATATCATTTACCTGTTCGCTGATAAATGTGCTTCCCTCAAATAAATTAATTTATTAACAGTTCATTATTTTTTCAAATATTTTATTCATAATTCCTTCGAAAAATTAGCATCCGTGTTTCGAATAAATTATTGAACAATTATAAATTTATTTCACAAAAAATTTTCATCTGAAGAAAACTACGTAGCTTTGCTTTTACCTCCTCTCCCTCGTTACGTAGCTCAGCGTAGCATTCAAACTTATACCCCCCCCCTCCGAACAGGCTACTTGGTTTATAGACGCTCCCTTAACTCAAACACATCTTATATGATTGATACAATAAATATATATAAGTTGTATCACGCCTTGACCAAAAAAGGTACGCCTTAAGCATAGAAATACTTCAGGGTTAATAATAATAAATACTACAGGGCTCCAAAATGCAAACACGTCAATGTATGAATATCGGCTTGTAGTGTAGCTGAAAAAATTGATCACTAATTGATCATAAATGGTCAGAAAATATAATTTTTGTAATTGCATACCAAAACTGAGTTAAATAGAGCATTCAATACCTATAAGGACCTTGTAAAGTAAATATAGTCCGGGTTAGCTTGATTAGTTTAAAACAGTTTTGGTGAATGCTTTCTATAACTTTTTGATATTCCACTTACAGCTACATTTATATGAAGATAATATTTTGGGAATTAACTCACTGCCATTATTCTAAAGTGCTTATATATACATTATTTTATTATTATTTATTTTATTGACTGTTAAATATGATGACGAAATACTTTATTTTTATATCAATGATAATTTAATGATGTAAAATTTTTTTTTTAGATTTTAGTCTTATGTACAAATGGTCTTTTGAACAAAAAAAATTATCCATTTTTTTTAACAAATTTTAAAACATTATTTATTCATATTAATTATAAACACTTGAAAAGTAATAAAATTTAAAAAAAAATTAAAACGCGCCATGACGAATTAATGTTAAAACATTTCACTGTTTTCATGATTTCCTTATAAATAATATATTAATATATAGGTCCAAGATCTCAGAGCCGCCAGACCTTAGTTATTTTATCACAAATAAAATGTAAGGGAGAAGGTAGTACTAGAATGTACTCTCACTTTATGCATACGTTCAATCTTGTGCCGACGACCAATTTACAGGTACAGGGTGCTAAAGGTAGGTAAAGACTCAACTCACTTTTCTTATAATCTCCGGGCTGATTTTTATGTAAACATTCCTCACAATTTTTTTCGAATATTAATACAATTACCAACAAATACGATATTTGCAATGCGAACACAAATATAGTATAAGAAAATTTCTATTTTTTTATGTACCTATAGGTATATAAAATTGGCCATTTTAAACATTTTTTGATTAATTACTTTTAAACACTATGGTTTTTTGCGGGTCACGAAATTTAGCCCCGCAATTTTTATTTTTTTTATTTTGATATATTGTAATTTCATCGTTTATACTTGATTGTGCACTATAAACAATTGTTAGTTCTTAATTTGTTTAATTAAAAAAAAAAAAACAAACAAAAAAAATTATAAAAACACCCCATCAAAACATTTTTTTAAATTTTGGCATTATAGGTGTTATTAATAAAAGGTATAATTGAAGGATGCAATTATTGATCTTTCGATATCATCATCATCATCATCATAGGGTTCCATATCCTATTACAGGATTTTGGAGACCACTCGATTCCATTGAATTCGGTCCATTGCGGCCGACTTTATATTTTTATTTTTATGAAATTGTATCCCATTTTTGTAGTATAAATCGTCGTCCTTGTTCGTTATCGTGTCTTTCGATATACATACACTTTATTTTTTACTTTTTGAATACATCTGCTGGCTGTGATATAGGGGGTTCATTTAGTTGAAAAAATAAACACAGCTCTGTGAATTAGCGAACAAAAAAAATTTTTTTTTTAATTTTATTGGATTGTTGATGCAATTTTAGTGTTTATTGATAATTATTTAATTTGTTATGGACAATTTAAATATTGTGTGAGAAGTTGGAGAATAAAACATTCATTTCATTTTTTTCAAAATATAATTATTTACTTTCCAAAATTTTTTAGATTTAATTGGATTGTTGATCCTTTGTTGATGCAATTTTATTATTTGTTGATAATTATTTGATTTGTTATAAAAAATTTAACAAATAACAAATAATAATTATCAACAAATAATAAAATTGCATCAACAATTCAATAAAATAAAAAAATTTGGAAAATTAAATTACATTTTAAGATCTCAGCGCCAGTGTAGCAAAAATAATAACTACTCCTAACACACTCAGCTGATTATTTTCCATTGACTACCAAAATGTGATTAGTTATTATAATATATTAAACAGTACACATTATTATGAATTACAAATTTTTTATGCCTATGGTGTTTAAATATTGTTAGTTCTAAATAGTTCTTAATTATTCCGGTAGTTCGAGTCTTCAACAGCAAACAACACATCGGTATAGTAAGCTAGCGGCTCTGTAATTTTATGACTAAACTAAATAATACCAAATTGTAGGTTAAATATTATCAATGATATTGATATTAACTTAAGATCGCTATGTTAAATATACACTTATTAAAAATACCAACATTTAAGGGAATCTTTTGTAATAGACTATCAGGACCATAGATATCTTTTAACAAAAGACATTTTAAGAAACTACATAGAGATTAGAATGTTTGCCTAGATAAAATATTGTGCCTTGTCCATTACTGGAGAGAATTTTCGTAATTTTGTCACTTTTGTCATTTTTGACGCGTAAACTTGTTTGGACGCATGAATAAACTATGCATTTCAGAAAAATAACCGATAAAATAATTGAATTTGAAATTAATAGTATTGAATCAGAACATTTCAACAAAATTATTAATTAGATTAATTCAGAGTTTATTTACCATTAAAACCTATAACGATGAGCCAGAAATTTAATTTCCTATACAATCCTATTAATTATCGATTCAAATTCAATTGAATTTAATCGGACATTTCTACGATAAGGATTTTGAAATTTGATCATTTAAACGTTATATTTAGTTAAGAGTCATCGGCGTTTATATTTTGCAAAATATGAACCAAAATAGAAAAGTCTAGGAAAATTTTTAAGGACCTAGGCAGCTGTAGTCTCGCATAATAGGAAAATAAAAATGTTTATATCTTAAAAATAAGATTTGAATATTTTTATTTTTGTGCTTCACATTCAATTGTATATAATTGTTTAGGGTTTTCAAAAATGGAATAAAAGATTAATTTCAAATTCAATTTCCTTTATCATTTTTTGAAGTTAAACTTCTTTTAGAGCTTTTGGATGAGAGTGAATTTGTGAATTTTGTTGAGCTGCTCGCGTACGATCCCATAAAAACGACCAGATAAAGTTGGCTACAGAAGTATATAATTGTTTAGGGTTTTCAAAAATGGTTGTAAGCCAACAATTAATAATATATATTTCTTTAAATGTGTAAAACTTAAAGATATTAAGTTATAGGTATGGAAACTGAATATACAATACTAACTGTATGTACTATATGTAATATAAGTTAGATAACTAATGCTGGAAAAACTGTAAAATTTCTAATTTTTTAAAATATACGTCAAATATGAATATGTTTTTCATTTAAAGCTTTTCAATTTAATGTGCGATAGGGCAAAAGCTTGCAAACAAAACAATTTATCAGTTTTCAAGTATTATGAAAATAACCTATTTGAAATTTCGATCATTTCAATTAATTCTGTATTACGCTATAACTTCTCCGCCGATTTCCCAAGTGCAGCGTTTTTCCCTGCTGGTAAATACTAATATATAGCTTGAAATTAGCTTTAAATTAGAGTAAAATCAAAATGTTTCATTTAATGTACTTTCTATACCATAATTATGATTTTCCTTAATTTTCTAAGAAAATTGGTAAGTTATAGGATTTGCTCCAAAATTATGACTGTTTAGCTTTAAATAAGCTTGAAAATACGAGCCTATTTTAATTTCAAAATACGCTCATTAAAAGTAATTGCGAAGAATGCATAGTATACGTTTTACTACAATTTCCTAAAGAAAACGTTGTGGTAGAAATTGCTTGAAAATACTGACAAACAGCTAGAAATCAGCTCTAAAATATAAGTACAGTTTAAAATCGAAATTTTTTCATTTAATGTACTTTTGTATAAATCATAATCGAGATTTTCCTCAATTTTCTAAGAAAATTAGTAAGCTACGATTTGCTTAAAAATATGATTGTTCACCTGTAAATTAGTATGAAAAAATGATCCTATTTTGATTACAGATATCATTCATTTAGGTTTCAAAGTATGCATACACGTTTTCCGACGATTTCCAATAGAAAATGTTGTGATATTTTTGGGAAACCAATTAAGGTTTTCGAAATTTTGTTAAAACTACTTGATATTCCAAGATAATTTTGCAGGAAATTTAAATTCCTGCATGTTTTCTCTTAAGACTGCCCCATCAGGTTTAATAAACTTCGCGGGGCAAGACGTTTTTCCGGTTTTCTAGAAAATCCTTTGTCGCAGAATCTGCTCGAAAATATGGCTGTATTGCTTGAAACTTGCTCGAAATTCCTATGTGATTAGTTTTTCGTTTAATGAAAGTTGCCACAATGTTTCTTTGCCTGTATTTGAGTCATAAAAGCATATTATTCTTTTATATATAATATTTAAATTAAAAGTCGATATTTTTAATATTTATATCACATGATCTAAAACACGACCTGCGAAAGTGTGACGTCATGTTGGTATACGCTATTAGTTGCCACCTGTCAGTTCAATTGGTTCTTTTCAAATAGTAATTTTAGGTGGGGGGGGGGTTAGTTTTCTTAGTAACAAAATATTTTAAAGTGTCATGTTTTGTCCTTAATGTGGTTTACGGTTATATCGGTATTCTCATATTATGAACCAGTATTACGTCTCCAACATATATACATCATTTTTACTTTTATAAAAAAATTTTAATTTTAATGCAATTTTATGGCAAGAAATTGTGTTTATTTTTTCCAAAAAAACATTTTTTTTTTTGTTTTTTTATTAGAAAGTCAAAATTTGTAAGTACTTGATTAAACATAGTAAACTACCCTATTATTTATTTATAATAACTTAAAGTTTAATGAGGTTTTTTTATATATGACGAGAAATCGGAATTTTATTATCATGCATTATAACATTTTATATCAATTGAATTAATTTATTAAATTCAAATGGAATATAATTTTCGTATGAATGAATATTAATATCTTTAAATTATGAATAGATTTGATAAATAACGTAACTACTCATTGTACTTTAAACTTTCGCCATATAGCTGAAATATATATATACATATCAATGTTTGTCGTACATTGGTTTGTTTCTTTCTGTCTTGCACACATATATGTAATAGTACTATGCTATTTCTAATAATTTTGTATTTTATATCTTCTCACAAGTGGTATGATGAAGTTATTTGTATATAATGCTGGTAAAATGTATGCTGAACTAAGATCATACTTCACAGGATCATTTCTGTAGTATGTCTTCACATTATCTCTACTCAATTGTAGAGTCAATGTAACCACGATGAGGAGTTGTAGTGTGGTTTCCTGAGCGTGAGATAGATTTGAGTTCGGCTACTGTTGAATTCGAGTCAACGATGATCGTTCAACTATCTGTTCTCAGATGGGTATGGAAATTGCACATGCTGAGTGGTCTTTAATAATTAAAAAAATATGTCATACGAAATAAAATAAAGAAAATGGGGATCAGTAATTAATTTGGTGCGGTCCTCTTCTCGTAATGATCATGTCAACAAATTTGACCAATTTTCTATTCACATCTGATCACAAAATAATTTATGTAATGTTCTTTTACGCAGAGATAGTAATAAATAGTGTTTGGCTCTTACAATAATATATTGTTAGTCACCCATCATCATTATATTTTATATTAATTTTATTACCATATATTATTGTAACGATCACGTATCGACGTTCTCAATAAAATGCTGAATTGCAATAAATTAATATATATATATATATATATATATATATATATATATATATATATATATATATATATATATATATATATATATATATATATATATATATATATATGCGATCGATCCGTGAATCTAAAATCAGATCTAATTTAATAAGTAATTAATTAACATTATTATATTACAATATTGTGAAATACTTGATTATTAATTGTTGAATAAAAATAATAATAATTAAAAGTGTTATTTATTATTTCAACTAAGATTCAAGTAAGATCTCAACAATTATTAATTGTAATATCTTTTAACGGCATTGTTAAAATATACTAGTAGCCTAGTTAAATAAGGGTGATTATATACAAGTAAGCTAGTTAGTTAAAAGAACAATTATAACAATATAATACTAGTAGCCTAGTTAATAAGGGAATATATTTAAATGTAATATCTTTTAACGGCATTGTTAATAAAATATACTAGTAGTCTAGTTAATTAAGGATGCTTATATACTAATAGGCTAGTTAGTTAAAAAAACATACATAATAATAACATCCATGTATGTGGTGCAGTTAGAATATAATTGAAAAACGGTCTTATGTAGTTTACATCATAGTGAACTTAACAGATTTGGACAATCTGTTAATTTCAATTTGGTTCAAAAAGTTAACCAAAAGCGTATGCGCTCACATTTCTATACACATAGGATATATGTCCCACCATGTTTTTTATAAACAGTCAAAAGATATCCAGCTGTCAAGATCTGTATATAATACCGTAGTTTACATGACCGTGATTGAACATAAATTTGGGACCAGTTTGATCACTTAAAAATTTAAATTCTATGGTTCTAGAAGCTATATTCAATTGAAGGCGAATTATAAAGAAAACCAGACCTAATTATAATCATTTCTTGTCAATAATCTTGTAAATAATCTCTTGTAAATTACAAATATTTAAAAAATCCAGAAAAATTACTAAATTTCCTGATTAATTTCAAAAATTACTAAATTCTCTGATTATTCCATGCCTTTTTTATTAAACAAAAATTCCCTGACCAGACACTGATAATGCTAAATTTAAAAACTAGGAATTGTCTCATAGACATAGTTAATACTCATAGTAGACTGCGTATTCGATGAATATCATGTTTTAATATTAGAAAGTGATTTACGGTAGGTATTGCTAGTAATACTCATAATAGCTATGTAATACATAGTAATAGCACTAAATAACACATAGTCTAGTATTTATTAACAAAAAATTATAAAATACACCATAAAAATCGCGTATTTTTAATTTTAAAGAAGACAAGAAACATTCAGGTTGGTGCGTTTTTTTGGAATCGATATTAATGGAAGTTTAATTTAAATAATACACAAATTGTTAAAAAATATTTATATATATATTTACAATGCTTGTATATTAAAAAAAAAATATATATGTATATATAAGCAAATATTAGCAACAAATGAACAAAATTCACTTCACGTGATGTAACAATACTTTACAAACAATTTTCCTTAAAAATAATAGTGACTAATAAAAAAGAATGGCAAAAATATGAAAAGTATTATTAAACGGTAAAAAAATTAACGAATAAATAAAGACATGCATCATAAATGAATAAACTTTACACGCATAATCGACAATAACAAAAAATTCGACGACCTGAATGTTTCATAATTATTTAAAATTCACGTAAAACACTAAATTCACGTATATGAAAGATTCAGGAATTTCATTTTTTTGTAGGTATGTATATATATTAAGCTAAAACATTTTAATTTTTTGTAACTATTGAGTTTAACTGTATACTTTAAATTAAAATGTAGCCAATATTTTACATTTTTAATTCACTCTATAGATGGAAAATATTTTATAATAACAGATGTTTTTGATTGGTTGTGTTGGTACAATCGATCCGTTAAACTGAGATTGTTTTTCTATAGACTGTAATATCTAAACTTGAGCCGATGTAATGTTTTATGTATATTAGTAAATTATTTTAACGAAGTATATAATCAGAAACGATTTTTTAGCTTCACATTTCACCAATTTGCACAGGAGCTGTACACATTATTTTTCTTTGAAATTACCCACTTCAGTTGATTTGAGACAAATCATACTATAACAAAAGATAAAAATTGTGATTTGAACGTTTCTAGTAGTGTTTCATATCACACGGGTAAAAGCATGTAATATGTTATAAATATAAAAAATATATATTTACTGTTACTTAAAAAAAGATGTACTTGAAAGTCATCTGTATTTAACACGGTGTTATATGGATTAAAAATTTATTATTTTGCTAACCCTGAACTACGCTCGAAAACCTTTCGAAGTAAATTTTACAAAAAAAATGTTTTATATATTAAACACAATTGGCATAAAGCAGCATACACTGACGATAAAAATTAATTTAAGTTAAAATTTTAGATTACCGTTAAAATCTCGATGTATTACGAAGACAAGGAACTTCCAAAAATGCGATAATTTCTTTAACATATAATATAAAAAATCATTTGCCATTTCTTTTGGTCCTTTTAATAATCAAATAATTTTATATACTTGAATAAAACGTATCATTTATAGAAAATGTAGGAATAATCAGCGTATTTTAGTGTTTGTTGGTCAACCTTGTGAAGATATTTGATCGGTGGCAGTAAACTTTATACGCACTATATAAAAACAACAATTGGGCGTAATTACTGAAACTTGTTTGCGATATCATTATATAATTTCATTTGAATGCTGTATGAAAGTTATATTATGTCAAAACTTGGCATTCCGCATTTGTCCAACATAAAATCTGTTAATCTGAATTATACTATTTTATTTTTATCTAATAGACAAAATATATAAATGATGGCTGTTTCATACAAAACATTAATAAAAACACTCAAACCATCCGAGTATCCAGTTATAGCAGAGTAAATTTTAATAGAAATTAATTGATCATCTTAAATTGAATACTTCCATAATTGTCCACTGTGAAATTATTATTTATAGAATTATAATTACAAAATATTTTTTACTTTCTATTCCCTATAGAAGTCGACTATATTTTTTTGAAAGTTTTATTTTAAAGAGTTGTTTTGGTCCTCTACTCCAGAGACGGGTTGAATTTTTTTTTAAATTTAAATGGTATCAACTTCAAATATATATAAATAAATAAATAAATATTATTTTATATATATATTATTTTATATTAGAAATATATATATATATATATATATATATATATATATATATATAAATAAATAAATAAATAAATATATATATATATATATATATATATATTTCGACTATATAGATACGTAGAACGACTGCAGAACCTTTTTGATTTTCGTCGATTAAAACGGGCCCGATCTAATATGACTGGTAGCCATAACAAAGTACCATTCGTAAAGTGTTTTATAAATTTATTAGTCTATATTTTTTTGTATTATATTGATTAAAAAAATTGATAATATTCAGGGACATTTAATATGATGGTCAAACATAAATTTTTCCCTATTTATTATTTTATATTGAGCGAATGATATTGCAATTTAGATCCTCAAATATTTTTTTTCATAAATGTGAGGGGTCATAATCTATAAATAACAATTGATTCTGCTATATTACTAAAGTGTTTCCATGCTAATAATATAAAGTCATTAATTCAATCAATTGCAATGTTTTTGTTCATTTTTATGACACATACTTTGGTATGTAACAAGTTGTCTATTCACTCACTTAGTTTTTTAAAATAAACATTTTTTTAGTTTTATCACACCTCGCCGTGCATTTCAACTATAAAATGCATTTAATACAAGATAGCTAACATATGAAATCTGAATAAAGGACCTCGCACGATCGATGGAATACAGCTTTCACTCAAATTGTTATTCTTATAATTTCATTATAATTTATTATTATAAATTTAATTTAAAATAACTGTTTCGAAATTTTAAACAAATTGATAGAAAACCATTTTTCACGACGATAGTGTGAAATTCTTTGATTTAAGAAAAACAAAATTGGGGATTTGCATGATACTAGATTTGCTATTTTTATTACTTTAACTAAAACGTCTTTACTTCGCGAAAATGGATCTGAAGTTATTTTTTAAAAATAAGCAAGATATGGACATTCAAAATGCATAATTATATAAATTACATTTAAAGCTTCTGTAAAACTTCTTTCTTTGTTTTTGAAGCAATTTTAATTTATTTTTCAAGTTTTGTTATTATTTCGATTCTGTGGGCTACAAAATTCATTTTTGAAATATAAATTCCTTTAAAGACTCACATTAAAAATTTTTTTATACTTGTATTGAGTCTAGTTTCATTATAGTAACAAATTATTTAAATATAGCAACAAATCCAGTGAAAATGCAAATTTCGAATTGCAATTTGATGAAATAATTGATATTTAAAATTATTTTACATAAATTATAAGTATTTATTGTGTCCAACTCAGAATTGCACTTTTTGATCATTAAAACACGTTTAAAGCCATGCTACTAAACAATGACAGCGTGTACTTGAAAATTTCACAATTTTTTTCGATAATATGAAAATAATCTTTGGATTTCTTGTATTCAAATCTTTTATTTAATTTACAATATAAACATAATTTTTATAAAAATAAAATAAAATTATACAGTTCTCATATATTATTATATTCTTTTAATAGACAAATATATTACAATATTTGAAAGATAAGTAAGAAAATAATTTCATAATTGTTAATTGAAATCAAGCAACTTTAGCTTGTTTTTGTTTTACCTTTAACCAACGTTAAATTCAACTAAAAAAATAGGAAACTCCTATAAAATGAAAGTTTTTGCAAAATATTTCTTGGATTGATTTTAACGTACATAGAAGTGCTTTGTAACTACCGAACAATTGATGTATACACTAGTGAAACAAATTTTGATATACAAATATATTTTACACAATACCCTGCCATTTTGATATTTAAATTTAATTGTGACCAAATTAATATAATTTATTTCTAATAGGTACATATAAAAAAATTGTACAAAAATTTAAAGATTCATGGATTCATACAATATACGAATAAAAAAGAAATAATGGGTGAATTAATTGTCAATTTCTAATATTTAGAAATCTGTAACCTAAACAGTTGTAAACAAATATATGTGTTAAAAATCGAATAAATAGATGTAAAAGATGTTATTAAATAAAAATCTTCTGCATATGAGACGGGAAACTCGCCAGTTGATATTTTAAGATGCCCAAATTGAACATGAGAAGTGTCATTACTTGTTATTCTATAATAGTCCACGATGAAGCATAAAAATATTGCTATGAAAAACGTGTGGTTTCTATGAGATGCCTCAACCTGCCCCACATCGCGCGAGACATTATATGTTCTGGAATAATATTCTAGCAGGCGCTTGATTAAGTGATTGACGTCGGTTTATTTTTGCTAGCTTCTTTTGAATCGTGCCTAAAGTAATCAAAAATATCTTTGAACAAAAAGACTAGTTTCTGAATATCTAGAAATGACCAAATGGTCGTAATAATAAATATTATTAATAATAAATTCAGTTATTTAATCAATTAAAAAAATCCAAAGATATCCGCAATTTTGCAAGTTAAAAAAAAACGGAAAGAGAAATTGAGTCACCCGTTATAAATAAAAATTAATGTTCTTCAGTTGCAAAAAAACGTGTATACAGAAATTTATGGCAATTAACCTCATGGTACTTCATTTTTGATTTTGATAAACATTTCTTACATTTTGAATGTATAAATTACAAGTATTACATATTTTTAAAAATAAACTTAATTTTTAACATTTTAAAATACAAATCTTTCATTTGCAACGAATGTCTTCAAAAATCAAAATGATTATTAAATTCATACATCCTATTAGTTTTTAATCATTGTGCACTTCATTTATCATCTTTTATTTATTTACATTTACATGAGACGTTTCAAATATCATTACTAAAAAGAATAAGTGTATAAGGATTTATATATACTATGGACCCATCATGTCCAATGCATTCAAACATTTATGCTTTAAAACTTGCTTTCATACTCGAATTCATATAACTTACAATTTAAAAAATTATATTCACAACATAATTTACAAATCTAGTGTTTTAAGAGAGCGTAAACAAGTTTAAAATAACAAAAGAAAACTGTATTTAAAAAAATATAAATTAAATAAATATATCATAATAGGCTTATGAATATTGACTCAATTATTTAATAAAAGTTTTAAATACTCAACCCGATAATATAAAAAAATTGCTATGCTATATATATTGCTTTTTGGCGTGTCAATGAAACTGTGAAAAATTTAAGAGCGCGTGGCAGGTTTGATTAACCGGCTTCTTGTAAGGCAAATTTTTTTCAATGCGTCATAGCACGGTTACCACGTTCTGGAAGGAAACAGCTACTGTACATCATTATAAGCCCTTCAAATAAAGCTTTTATATATGTAATAGTGTTTCTTTATGATTATTCAAATAGGGTATAAGAGCTAGAGAAAAGTTTCAAATAAAAATTGTAGAACATTAAGATTTCATAAAAAATATTTATTGACTTTTTTGTATTATTATGTACATGTAAATTCTACATATGTATATACTTGTACACGCTATGAATGTTATTTTTCATTGTATCTCTTACCCTTTTTGAATACACGTAAAAAAACATTTTTTATCATTTTCCAATACATAAAAGGTGATAGCATGCAGGGCTGATTCCTGCCAAAACATGATCAAAGTACTTCGCATGCTATGACTCACCACTGAAAAATATTTTAGGCTTATAGAAAAAGTGTCCACCTAGTCTACCTAGTACTTATTAACAAAAAAAATCGGGACTTGAATCTTTCATATCCATTTTAAATTATAAAATATACTTTTTAAAGTTGTTTACTTTTATAATTTTAAATAAGCATGAAAGAAGATTCAGATTCGTCATTTTTCTGTGTATCATTATAAAAAATAAATAAATTAAATACACGAATAGTACTTTAAATAAAAAAAGAATTCGTTCCGTTGGAGCTAAGGATTTTATACAATATACATCAATATTGCAATATTTCTTCTATTTAAATGGACCAAGATATTAAACTTCAGTTAAAATTCTTTATCAGCGAGGTTCGTTATAAATAAAATTTTCTTCACAACAAGCAATCTGCGAAAATTATAATTCGACAAGTTATCAAATATATTCGATAAAATGCCACTTTCTTGACCAAAAACACATTTGTAAAATAACATGACACGACAATAACCACAATATTGCTTAAAATTTTCTATTGTGGTATTGAGAATTTGTTTAATTGTAAAAATGTCGAAATTTTTGAATAGACATCTAGTGAAAATAAAATATTATTAGATAAAAACATATTAGGTACTTTGTTAATTATCTCGAAAAAGGTAATTTTTACAATAACTATCTGGGATATATTTGGTTATAAATATCTTTACGGCCTTCTTTAAACTTGAATCAAATTTTTTAGGAGTATTCAAATTATTGTTTCATTAGATAAGAAGTTCAATGAAAGGATGAAATTTTGGTTTCACGTAACTTAAACATTAACTTATACATGAACAATAAGTAAAGCTGATAAATTTTCACACCACAAAGATTATTGTCAAGAGAAAATGTTTGCAAATATAATTCGATGTAACTCTATTTAAACTTATATTTTGTTCCTTGTGTACTTGTGAAAATTTATTAATACTTTAGACTTATGAAAATAGGCCAAAGTAAAATAAGATTTATGAAACTACATATTGCTGTAGAGATAATATTTGACGTCAAATAAAAATTATCACAAAACTGTTTACGCTCTAATTCGTTTTGCCAAGTATTTGACAATATTATTGAAGTAACTATCAACAAGAGTAAATAAACCGTTTATTTTTATTAATTATGATCGTATACAATATTTTATTTTAAAATGTACGTTCTCAAATTTTGGAAAAAAATTAAAACAAATAAAAACTCTTAAAACATTTTGGACTTGAAAACCAGTCAGTAATGATGGTAGTATAGAAGAACAAATAATTTGCATAAATAATCTAACTCAATTTATTTTTTTTAATAATTTCATTATTGATCTATAATATAGTATTTCCAATTAAATTACAAGATTCCTGCGTGATGACGTGTCTCTTACAATCTTTCTTTGTTTATATAATCAAAGTTATTGATTTTTATTTTTTGAAATGGGTATGTTTTCTGATTTTTTGCTATAAATAAATTTTTATATAAGATTTGTTTTATGTTGCTTACTTGTAGTTTAAAAATCTGCGTTGAATACTAACTCTTGTAAACAAACTATAAGTTTTAATATCATTATATGAAAATAAAACTTAAAATAAGCGACATGCAACTTTACTCAAGCTTATAGAAGAAGTAAGACAACGATAAATATTTAGAGTAATATAGCTTAGGAATGCTCTACCGTTTTAAAAACCATACTCGTTTTATACAAAATTATTATTTTTATAAATAGAAGGAAATATTAGGTTGGTCGTATTTTTGGTCACGATTTTTTACATTTAATAATTTAAAAATATGAGTATTTTATAATTTTTTTTCAATTAATTGTAAAATAAAAAATAAGGTTTATTTTCACATTAAGTCATTCTTGGCGTCGATATTAAAACATATAATAAGTATTCTTTTATATATTTCAGGAATCTTTATATATTTCAGTAATTATTTGTTTTTCAGTAGCCTGAAAATCGGAACTTTAAGATTTTTGCATTTGTTTGCTTCATAGTTTAATTAATAAATAAAATTTTTTTTTTTAAAGTAAATAAAAATCATTAGAAAAAAAATTAATCAATTTTTATTACCTTTCATTAAATACCCCTTCAATACTCCAAATATCCCAATTACAATTTACTTCGCTTATGTGTTATAAAAATTTTAAATTTAGGAGATGGTACGTATACTATATAGTACACGCAAAAATTTATACTTGTCAAATACTATAAAAGACCCCGGACTGACGTAACGTAATGACATGCATAGACCAATCAATGAAGTTAAGCAACAGTTCAGCTGAAAGTAGCTGAAGTCAGAAAAAAAATACTATAAAAAGAATTAAAAATATTATCTAAATACGGTCCTGTAGTCTGTACAAAATAGTAAATACGCCATCTGGTAGAAAAATTTTAAACTTTACATATTTATAAAACGTATTTCTTTTTTTTTTTTTTTTTTTAAATTTCTGGCTTTAGCTACTTTTAGCTATACTGCCATTAACTAAAGGGGATTATTATTTTTTTTATACAACAACAGTACACAGTTCTGCTAGGTGGTCACCCATCCAAATACAGATTGTGACTGCTGTTGCTTAACTTCATTAATTGGTCTATGCATGTCATTACGTTACGTCAGTCCGGGGTCTATAAAACGTATTAAAATATATAAACATAAAATTTTCATAGTATTTTTTCACGAACAAATAACTCAAAAAATACTTATTCAAATGTTATGCATAATCTAGAAATAAAAATAGATGGCAAGTCGAAGAATTTTTAGCGGAAAAACATTTCTAAATATTAAATCAAATTTTGATTTTTACTTAAAAATTTTTTTCGAAGAAAACCACATGTCTTGCCCTCCGTTTTCATATCCAGATTGTGCATACCGAATTTCATTACGTTTCGATAAGTATATTTTGTGTTATTTGTGCACGAAATTAGTGTGTTTATTATAGAGGTCTCTATTAAAATGACACATCCCGTTAAATCGAGGATAGTGCATAAGTTGATATGGCTACACGCGGAGTGACAGTTGCAATTAAAAAAGGCTAGTAAAAGTATAAATTTTTTATAATGGGTTTGGCTAATTTATAATTTATAAGTATTATAAAAGTTAAACAAAATTATTCTTAATCTAAATATATATTATTTTATCAATAACTACTACTCCTTCAAATATTTACAAATTTCTAGTAATTTTACCACCTTAAATATTTCCAAAATTTCGAAGTCCGAATATTTTTTATCAATTACGAATCAAATCTTAAATGACTCAAGACTGAAAAAAATAAAAATTTTTTATAATATTACTCTACATATGTTATATTTAAAGTTTTTGCACTTATTATTTTTAGAGATTTTGAAGTTATTTTTTGTTTTAATAATTATTGATACATCATTCATTGTATATAATGGCACTTGTTTGTTTACCCTTGTTATTGACATATTTTAAATGACAATTTCGAATCGATCTGGACTTGGCAGCCTTATTTAATAGCTATTTTATTTTTACTAAACAAACTTCAATTGAGCTTTTGTTGATAAATTAAACTTAAATAATAAATAATTTATTAAAATTAAAAAAAAACTACTTAGTTAAAATTTATCAATTATTATTTTATAATTTGTATAATATATATAAATTAATTAATAATTTGACTAAAAAAAATAATTTAAAATAAACTCAAGGGACAACAACAAAAATTTTATAAATAGTATGCAATTTATGTTCTGTTGTTCAAAACTTGAATTAAAATTTGAATAACATAAAAGTATTAAATTATTTAATTTAATAAATCAGCTTCAAAAAAAGAAGGAATGGTTGCAATGAAGTCCTATTTTATTTCAAGAATACATAAAACTAATCGTAAAAGTAACAAACACTGTAAAAACAATATTACAAAAGGTATGGATATAGAAAATAAATTTTATAAATAAAATGTTTAGGAGTTGTTTAAAAACAAACAAAACAATTTGGAAAAAATTCCAATTAAATTAATTTTAAAAAGAGTAAACATTATTATTTTTTTATATTTTTTTTCTTTGATCAAATCAATATTTCACAATAATAGAAGTAAAAAGCTCAACAAGATTTCATACTTTTATGTATACTCAAAAATTTTTATAATATTTTCATAACAAAATCAAAAAGGGCGGTTCTTGATAACGATGCTAATTAAAATTAGAGAATTTTATTCAGAGTTATTTACATAATAATCGTAAATAATTAGGCACATTCGCACATTTCTTTTGGAAATGCACAAATAAAAAGAAAAAAAAAGTATATATTACATCACAACACGCTATCTTAATTACATTTTATTCTAGTTTGTTTTTTTTTTTTTTTTTTTACTTTTATTATTTTACCCGTCAGTCTCAACATAGAAATGTAATAATATGTGTTTTTTTGTTTATTCAAGCTTAAGTCTTTTGCTAAACTCCTGTTGCTGTAATTCTTTCCATTCTTTTTTTGGTTTCATTCGTTTTAATTGACCATCCCTGAAAATCATAATTAACTATTAATTTGAATACTAACGCCTCAAAAATTTTAAATTAATAAGAGTAGATAATATAAATTATAATTCTGTTTTTTAAGAACAACATAATTGTATTTTGTACGAATGTATTTTGCAAAAAAAAAATTAATAATAATAAGTTACGTATCAATTTTTATGTATAAATATTATGAGGTTCAATAAAATTAAAATTAATTATAGACTAATGAAATAATGATGTTTTTTTATATCATTATTTTCCTTATTTTTGAATTGCAAAATTTATCAGCTAGTTTGTGTTTTATAGATTTAATTTTTACAACATGAAAAAGCTTTGGCTAACAGGGAACTAAAGTTAAAAAAAAAATATTTAGTTATAAATTAAAATTTATTTATTCATTAAAATTTAATTTAAAAAATAATATATATACTCTCTGATATTTTCAGATCGAATAACTTTGGAATGGCATGTACTGACGTTAACCATTACATCAACTGTCATGTACAATGGTTTTATGTACATATTGCTTTGTATATATTTTCTCACATTTTTTATTAAAAAATTAATAACTTGAAAACTATCACAGAGGCAAAACTAATCTCAATCGATTCTTTGAAAAATTCTCTGAAAAAGATACGCATCATGTCTATTTCTCCAATACGTTGTTTTCGAGTTTTCAAGTTATTTAAGTTATTTAATAATAAATGTGCTGTAAGAATAGAGAAAAAGAAATAGTAACTAACGCATTCCGCAAAAGTGGAAGGAGGTTCAAATATTCAATGAAAATGGCTAAACCGATTTCAATGAAACTTCGTAGTCGTAAAGAGGTATTTTCTGGTTTAAAAAAAAATAAAAATAAATTATTTTTATTTGGCTTGGTTTAACTGGAATGAGCCTATAACGCAGTGCTAATTTTTAAATTTATTTATATCTGTCAAAATTGCCAAACCAGTATTAATTTCCAAGAAAATCAACAAACAAAACTATTGATTTTCAAACTGTTATGCCATGCTTTGCATTAATTGAGTTCTACTTAGGAAACTTTACCTTGAAAAACGCGATTTTTGCGATACTTAATTTTTTTAATTATCAAACCAAACTTTGCATTATACGTCAACCTTCTTAAAGACAGATCAAACATCATCGAATTTGCACACTATTATGGTGTTTTCGATGTGTATACAACACTTGATTATTATAATATCCAAAATTAAAAAGCTTTATTATTCCAAATTTTAATAATAATGAAATTCCAAATGAAATTCTGTTTGGATAACGGTTTTCCATTGCTGATTTAAAAGGATATTTGAATGGCACTAATCTCCGAAACGACTCAACCGATTTCACTGAAACTCCGCACATTTGTAGAGGATATCGATGAGAGTGGTTTAAGCTGCTAGTCACTCACATACATTCAAAAGTGTTAGGAAATACAAACATTCAATGTAAACGACTTAACTGATTTCAATGAAACTCCGTAGTCGTAAAGGAGGTTGTCAAGAATGACAGGATTCTTTTTCAACCCCCCTTCCTTTTCATTCGCAAAAGTGGAAATCGGAGGAGTTTAAAATTTTGACACGAATCCTAGAAATGGCTAAACCAATTTCAACAAAACTTCGCATTCAAATAGAGCATGTACCGCGACTCCCAGTGTCAACAGTGGGAGCAGTGAAAGAAAATTTCAAAATCTGTGTGGAATATTTGAACGAATAATTTAAGCTAGAAAATTTCCAAATAAATATACATACCACATTAAATCGACAAGACCACCTTGTTTGGCTATAACACTTTTCACTCTATTTGCAAAATCAATAGCCGATTCATTTTCATTTTGATACATTGGAGGTAAATACCATACATCACAGACAATTGCCCAACTGGTCATCATCATGTATAGATATTGTAGCATTGAATATTTGTTGCTATTCCAAAACGCATCACCGAATCTTGGATCATATTTTATGGCAACTGGGTAAATAACACCACCAACTTCAAAACTTCCTTTCTTAAACTGCATCACGGACGTATTGTTTATGCAAGTACCTTCTGGGAATATTAATATTGGTGGATTCTTTGGATTTGAAACGTGTTCTTTCAGCCTAATAAAGAAAATAAACAATAAATTACATGATATTAGAAAATTTTATTGATATACCGACTATATAAATAATAACGAATATCTTGAAACGGTCGAATTTGTATAAAAAAGATCTTGTTTTTAAATATTTTAATTTTTTATATGCTTTAGACGTTTGATTTTTAACTTTTATGTCCATATATTTGTCAAAAATTATTACAGTGCTTTTGCGTAGGACAATCCGACTATTTAAACGGCCTCCACTCTGTCCATTGAATTGTTTTCAATTTCAGATGGAGGTGGATGTAACTTATGAACATAGGATTTCCCAATCTCGACACATGTAGAAACAGATCATTCTACATCTAAAGTTAAACAAATGAAGTAATGGAAGAAAATAAGAGAAAAAAGTGCGTTATTTCGGAACAGGTGATCAAAACTACTCCGATTTTGATGAAATTTTTTTTTAAATGTAATTAAAAATGCTTCAACCTTTATAGTTTAAAAAATGACACTCGAGTCGAGGGGATGGGTGTCACCCGTTTTAAGGGGTGAAAATTTTATCATATAAAGTAACCGCAGAAATCAATAAAACAGCAAAATTTTAAACAAAAAGTGTATTTTAAAGTTTTTTCAAAAAATCAATACTTTTTGAGTTACCCGTGATTCAAAATGTCCGTTTTTCATTTAAAAAATGTATGTTTTTGATTAATTTTTTACTTCCCGCTAGAAAATTGAAAATTTTCTAAAATCGGGAAGTTATTGGTTTTACCCCGTTTTGCAAAAATTGAGTTCTCATCAGATCTCGACGTTTTAAGATCCTAGGAAGCTTTCCTGAACACTTCTGAGAAGTCGTCACTCCGTCTGTATGTATGTGTGTGTGTGTGTGTGTGTGTGTAAGTATGTGAATCGCTTATAACTTTGAAACGGCCTGACCGAATCGAGCTCACCAAACGGCATTCTGAAGAGTTTTACCAAACTTAGATTGTAATATGTTAAATTTTAAGTGCTTAGGTATGAAATTAGCGGGAAGTTGCAGGGATGGCCCTTAGGGTCAACCGTTTTCCAAATTTTTTCTTAACTAACATGGAAATTTCACACTTGAATGAAAAAATTAAGAAACAAAAATAAAGCTTATAGTAAAACAAGGTGAAATTTTATTATTTCTATAGGCATTATATGATCGAATTATAGCTCGTTAAAGGTGCCATATGTCGAGGAAAATTTTAATTGTACCTTTTAGCCTAATAATATAAAAACGAACAATATTTTAGAAAGAACTGAACTCACTTATAAGGTCATTATTAAAGTACATAAAAAAAAATTTTGAAAACGGTTGACCCTAAAGGTTATTCCTGCAAGTTCCCGCTAATTCCATACCTAAAAACTTTAAATTTAATATATTACAATGTTTTTGAGCTCAAAAATAAACTTTTTTTTTGAGCTCTCCGAGCTGAAAAGCTAACTGTTCCCGAATATTTTGTTAACGATATCTCTCGAACCAATCAACCGATTTTCACGTTCTTGGCGGCAATCGACGCAGTTTTTAGAGCTTTAATAATTATTTTCTTTCATCAAAAACGATCCGAAAAGAAATGTCGAAGTAATGTAAAAAAAAACACATTTTTCAAATTTTTCGTTTACGATATCTCTCGGTGGCAATTAAAATCAAGCGATTTTAATTGCCACCGAATTGGCGGCGATCAACGTGGTTTATCAAGGTTAAGAGCTGATTAGTTTTTAGAGTTGGTCGATTTCGCCGTTTAAAAGTTATTCCAAAAAAACCTATTAAGGTTATACTTTATTTACCTAGATTAAAAAAAAATATTCATCAAAATCGGAGTTTTGACTCTTTCAGAAATAATTTTCTAATTTTCTTCCACTAAAGACATTTATCAAATTAATTAGTTATTTTTCAATGGCTGTATCCCTGTGAAAAATACTCGAATCGAGATTAAAAAATATTTTAAGGCTTTAAACTTCTGGTTTTGAATCTTTGAAATAAAACTTTTTTAAGGCTTACGATTTTCGCCAAATTTTTGAGTAAAATCGTTAAAAAAATATTTTGTAATTTTTTTTTTTTTAATTTTCTTTTTTGGAAATTTTTTAGTTAAGCATATCTCTTTAGTTAAATATACCAGATACATAGGTCGAGTAGTTTGTTGATTCAAGTTCAGTTTGAATTTATTAAAATTTCTCTATGTCGGTATTTTGCTGATATATTAGACTTTAAATGCGAAATAGCCCTACTGTCCTTGACCGTCCATATTTTAGCAATAAATGGCTATATAAAAAATTATTGAAAAAACAAAATTTTTATATCTTTGTCATCAATTTTAAAAAAGAGCAAAAATAACTTTTTATTTTAGAAAATTACAAATTAGAAATGTTGAAACGAATAATGAAAAGCAGACGAGCAATACCATTGCCTGCATTCAGTCCTGATCTCAATCCAATTGATCTCATATGAGATAGCACAAAAAGGCAAACCTGAACACGAATATAACCTCACTCCTACGGCAATAGAAGAGCTAAGAAATGCAATGTTGGACGAATGGAATAACATTCCGCAGCAAAATATTCAGAATGCAATTATTAGTTTTTCTAACAGATTGTGAGAAATAATCAGTTTAGGAGGAAACAATACCGCGATGTTAAATTTCAATATATATATCGCTAAAAACTTTTTAACCCACCATTATTTTAATTAAATTTGTTTTATTTTTTACGTTTAATTTAATGCATTTTAAATTAATTGAATATTATCTTAGTTTAATTTTATAATCCTACGTAAAATACAAGAAAATGTAATTTTATCGTATTAAATAGACATATTAAATAGTTTAAGAAGTGGACGGTTAATTGTGCCTCAGAGTGTATATTAATTTAAACACCTCAATAAAAAGGTACGGTCGTTTCAAGAAGTAAAAAAATAGACATAAAAATAGGTAAACGTCGACTATTTCCTAAACAAATTTGAATTTAATAAAAAACTAAGCTTTAAATTAAATTATTGAATTGAATGTAATTTGAATTTACCACGAAAACTTTTGTAGCTATCATGGCGTTTTTTCGAAAAGCTTCAATCAGTTTCCCCAAATTATTGTTTGTTTCTGTGTTATTAAACTTTAAATGCCAGTAATTCAATTTTTCTTAAACTACATATAACTTACAAAGAATTATAATTTGGTTAATATTGATTGCATTTATACTGAAATGAAAAACAAATTTTTTCTACTATTTTTTATAAGCTTCGTTTTTATACTCAAATATTTTTCAATATAATATAAGATTTTTGGGATATTCACGAAAAATTCAAAATAATAATTTTTTAGTGTTAAATCGGCATTTTTTGCTTACAATAACGGAAACCTAAAAAAATATTAACTATTCGATAAAAATTTGTTTACAATTAATTTTTTTATTCATATCTGAGAATATTTATTGTTAATATATTAGCCCCCCCAGATGGACTGGCCTCCACCCTATTTTCAAAATCGTAACATTTATCAATTGCTAAACTGTTTAGTATATGACATTAAAAATTCAACAACAAAAAATTCATTCACTATAATTGAATTCCGTTATTCTGTATTTATATTGAGTAATTGCACTCGACTGTTATTGTTTATAGTGGAGAAAGAGTATACATGTAATTCTTCTTCTAGGATTATGATGTCACTAATCTCTGATAGACCATTTCAATTAAAAAGGCCGAATGCAATATTTTATACTTTAATTTTATTAAATATCTTATCAATCTCAAGGTTTAAAACTTACCCTTTATTTAAAACTTTCCAACATATATTTTACCCCTAACATCAGTAATTTTTTTTATTATTTCATTATATCATCACGCCTATTTTTATAGGCATATTATGTACTTTTTTGCTAGAAGTGATCAATACGTACCTTTTTGCTACTGCTGATCTATCTTTAACTTCCGAACGTTCAAACCAAATGTGTGGAGATGCTCTTGCTAGTGCTCTTTGTAATAATCCCAAAAATCCCCCATGCCTTTGTCCAATCTAAATTTCATTAGATATTTGTTATTAGATAAAATTAAATAAATATATTAATAAAAAATACTACATTCATATGAATATTAGCTATGGAGAATTAAAAATGATTGATTACCAGCTATTGATGCTGCTTTATGCAAATTAATCTTTTTTGTTTAGGAAATTTGCAGACAAGTCATATATTTATTATAACTTTTAAACATTTGATGGTGTAAAATAAGATTTCGATAATCAAACTACTCGCTAATTTATAGATTAATATTGCTTTTTGTAGGATCTGTTTAAGGGGATGTTTTTCACATACTTCCGTAATAAAAACAATCTGTAACGTAATATAAATTTTTTAACTTAATTTTCACGCACAAATAAAACAAAAATAATTATCAAAATTTTATGAACTTTGGTATCCAAAAATTTTGCCTAACATTTGGATCGTTTGGAATCGTTTTAAATCACACCCGCACACTACATTGATATTTCCGGGAAATCTACAGTAGTATCAATTAAAATGAATGTTAAAGTTCAAATTTTGAAAACAGCGCAAAAAACGATGTTTCTGCAATGAAATTTGTCACGTGGTACGTGTGACGTAGCACTCTAGTAAGCCAGTTCATATAACCACTACAAAACAGAATAGTTAAAGTGGATTTTATCATTTTTACTGTCACGAGCATCCTCGTTATTACAATATATGTATATAATATATTCTAGGTTTACTAGCTAGTGACGTCACCAGAGTTGTTACTATGGGCGTTTCCGTTAGCTTATTAGCTAAATTTGTGCTGGAATTGTGGCAAATCCAAACAGTTTACGAAAAAATGTTTTAAACAAAAGTTATTTGCTTGCAAAAACAAACATTTTTTGTCTTTGGACTTTTCTTCTATTTTTAATGATTCAAAATTGGATCATGGATGACCACGGATCCATTGGATCCAATGTACCGATTTTACTCATTCCAAAACTTGATCTTACGTTTTATGATTAAAGTATGTCAACAAAAATTTGTTTTCAAAACTCTTTTGTTTTTTGTTCACGAATTTGAAGGACGGGCGGCCATACGAAAATTGACTAATTGGATGATTCTATGAACACTTGCAAACTTTTTTAACGTTGCAAACTTTGGACTGAAATTAATATACTCTGAAATATTGTATTTCTGTAGGGTATAAAAATGAAACAATTCGTTCAAAATTGACAATAATATGGTAATGAACTTGTTGTCTTTTCAAACAATATGTGGTGAACATAAGAAGTCATCAATTTTTTAGTAAAAAATTCATACTATCGCTATGATAGACCACTCAGCGCAATTTTGTATAAGTTACTTAATGATATTTTGTTTAAATTTGAGTTGGACAAAGACTAACGATGTGCAACTGAAGTTTTAATTTACTTTATAATCATAAATTGTTTTGTATTTTAATGATAATCAAAATTAATTTACAGAATAGCAGCACCAAAACTTGTATTTTAAAAATAATATTAAATGAATGAAATTTATGAAAATTCAAAAACAAATTAATATTTAAAATGATGAACAAGATATAATAAATGAAAATGTTAATTATATGAATGAAAGTAATGAAAATACGAGAAATGAATAAAGGAAGAAGAACATAATAAATGATTTTTTAATGAAAATTGAAATTGTTCACGACACATACCAATGAGTAACAATTATCGCACATAAGTATGAGTACATCTATAGGTGATGTATGATTTGCGACGCAGATACCATTTTTAGGGATGTTTTCAGGGTTATGATAATTGATAACAGCTGATACAGCTCTGGACAGTACCCCAAAGCACATTATTGAAACCGAACGATTCACCCAACTCTTCAAATTGCCTTCGGGCACGCACCCTACGAGAGCCGTGCATAATGTTAACCAATTCACCTGTAACAAATTATATAACACACTCATTTCTAGCAAAATGCTATTTTTACAAACTTGTTTTTATCCCAGAATTCAGCAACAACAATGACATCGCTCGCCGCTTTAATATTTTAACCTATTTTCTTTGAGTGTGATAGCTGGATACTCATCGGTATTTAAAAACGAGTGAAAATAATTGATTCAATTCAATTAATTGCCTGTAAAGATTTATTTTCTTTTATCATAAGTTTGCATATTAAAAGTTTTTTTGAATAAAAACATTTAAAAATTATTAATTTAATTCATTATTCTTAAATTTCTGTGAACTAAGCTTGTTTTATGAGCCGTAAAACCCGAAAACAATTTTAGATTCAAATCAAGATATCGAATATTCATGATATAATTTAAACACAACTATAAGAAAAAAAGTTTTTCATATTTAAAAATTATTAATTAAATCAACTTGTAAGAAAAACAAAAGGTAGGGGAGCCCAAGCTGGGATTTTGGGATTTATTCGGGCGCATCAGATTAAGATGTGGAAGATATACCATACCCCTTGGTGAGTATCTCCACTAAATCTTAGCTTTCTGTATGGTGCGTCGAGTATAGGGTAGCCCATCAGAATAGTAAAAAAAATCGAGTTAGATTTAATCGAGCGCGTGCGATTAAGATATGGTAGGTTGAAAACATGCTGAAAAGTGTACATTTTACTAATCTAACGATTTTAACGTGACGCAAGAGAATGGAAAGGTCACAAGCCTACAATAAAAACGATATTTAGACATTCTCGAGCGTGGTTCAAATTTTTCTTATTTTGAAGGAAATAATACAAGGATAACGAGAAAAATATTATCTGGTCATTTAAGCATGACGCAAACAAACAAAAATTACACTTTTAATCTACTCGAGCGCAATCTATTTTTATTTTGAAAGAAACAATTTAAGGATGGAAAAAATATAAAATGGCGATTCTAAGCGTGACATAAGGGGTTAGTTTAAGACGTCATGGCTGTGATTTAAGACGTCATATATTTATTTCCATACTGTAGCAGTGTACTGCTAATTCAAAATAATCTATAATAATAGGTGTTCATAAAATCACCTTATTAGTCCATTTTCACATGTCTGTCCGTTCGTCCGTTATCGAGATAAGTCAAAAGCGATAAGGTAGCGGGCTGAAATTTTTTAGAATTTTATTTACACATTCAGAGAAAAGTGTAAATGCTAAAAGTGTTAAAAAAATTTGTGTGTAGTTGATAGTTTGTTTGTACACAATTTGAGTCGATATATTCTAATTGAATTAAATTTGTTTTAATACAGGTGTAAATTGACTAAATCTAAAGTAAACCATAGCTATGGTTTTGTGATCTATTTATTAGGATTCTTTTGAATTTTGGTAATCATGTTATTAGCCGAATATCAAAGCCGACACAAAATCAAAGATTTTTCTTAGTTATCTTGCAAACTATGAGGCCGGAGACCATATTTATAGTACGTACTTCTTAAGCGGTAATAGAAATAGATTTATGAACTATTTATAATTATTAAGAATAATGCAGTCTACACAGTTATACAAAAATTTGCCATAAAACTTTTAAATTTGTCATAATATATATGTGACATTGAACTGGAATAGTTGCGAATCAAAACGTTTTATGAAAAAATGTTTCGAACAAGTTATTTGCTTTTAAGAAAATAACGTTTTCTGCATACAAATTTTTCTTCTATCTCTTATGGATATACAGATGGGATATGGCACAATAGGACCCAAATGATCGATTTTGTTATTAAAGAAATTAATCTGAATTTTTATATCAAGAATACGTCATCAAAATTTCAGGCCGCTCTTTTTCTCTTTGAATTATTTTGATGAGAGGCGAAAATGAACTGATTAGGTGATTCTATGAGCATCTACAGAACGCCCGTAGAATCACTTTCCATAGGAAAAACAATGTTCAGAATTAAAATTTTCTTCTTTATGCATGCGATATATTCTATATAGGTATATTTTAACATTGTTTTCCCTATGGAAAGTGATTCATCGGACGTACTGTACAGCAAAGTTTTATTAATGCCTTCAATATTTTCTAGTGTTGTTAAATTTTACTCTAAATATATAAATATTCATATATGTGTCGAGTGTAAAAATAGCTGGGACTAAAAAATTTTAAATTACTGTAAATAAAAAATAAATTAAAAAAATCTTATCGGTCATGCATATAATAATTTACAACTTGGAAGTCATTAAAATATTTATTAAGTTAAAGCTTAGTTCACAAAATTTTTTAAAACGTAGTATTTATAGCACATACTTATGATAAACGTATAATAATGTTGAACTTGTTTAGCAGATTTAAATTGCGTCAAAGCGCATAGTCTAGTCAAGAAGTGAAATATTTGCGAAATTTAGTTAGAAAATTATGGAAGATAGCTTTTTCTACTCAGAATAAAATTCTACTTTATAACTTGATAATGAAAAGTGATATTTGAAATCGGAAACAGGATTTTTAGAAAAGAGAAAATTTCCTAAAAAAAATGAGTTTAGTCCCAAAACTAAAGATCTATAATTGATAATGCTAACAGTCGTTGGAAATAAAGTTCCGCGCGTCTGTCTTGACTCGAGTGTGTTGCTGCTAGATAGTATAATCCAAAAAAATATTGTTTATAACAGTTTATAAAAAATGGCAATAAATTTTGTTTTTAATTATATTTATATAGCTTTAATTAACAACAATAAAAAAATAAAATAATCGGAAAATTTAGGGAAAAATTATTTTGCTATTTTCGAATTTTCATTTTCCTCTAGAAAGTTTTAGATTTTTAGCACAATTATTTAAACTTTGATGTTGATTTTTATTATTCAAAGCATTGGTAAAAATTTATTCTTTAACAATAGGAATTTTTTTTTGACAAATCGATAAAAAAAACATCGTCTTTCTAACGGAACGGGACTCATTATAGTTTTCACACTACACCAAATTTTTTAAAAAAATTTTTGAATTGATATTTTATACTTAAAAATAATTTTTTTTGAATTACATTCTCTCTAGCGGTTAATTAATACTATTAATTATAAAGCTTAAGTTTTGGGAGTGAAGTCATTTTTTAGGAAATTAACTCTTCTCTAAGAATTTTGTTTTTCTGATTTCAAATATCAGTTTTTGTTTTCAACAAAAATTTGATACCGTATTATTTTCAGTTTTTTGTTTATAACAATTTCAATTTTTCTTTGCAGAAAAAAAATCTTCACTTCTCGACTAAACTAGTATGAGTTCAACTAGTAAGAGATGCGGTTACATTATTGCATCTTATTGGTTGATTGTTAAGTATTTTGATACGTTATAAATCTATGTTTATAAATAAGGCCTATTAGATTAGTTTTGTACAATAATATTGGAAACGTAACGATATGGACAAAACATAAATATAGACATAAAAAACAATAAATTATTTCCCAAAAAAGCCAATCATACAAGCAAAAGCTAATATTTTAAATAGAAGCAAATAATCAATATACAAACAGGAAAAAGTCGGATGAAAAGCATGAAGTTTTTGTTAATAATTTGATGACAAATTTTCCGTATCAGTTTCCCAAACTCACCAACGAAAAACTTGTTTCTGTGGATAATACCACAACATCAATAACTGTGGTATGGTTAGCCACACAAACGCCTCCACGTGACGGTCTGTACTGTTTGTTATGGAACCGCAAAACAGCAGATAGTGAACGCATAATAATACGAAAAGTTATTTTAAATGCCCGATCATTTAGCCAGCGTTTTACAGAACTATTAGGAATTACGCTTATAACTAATGAAGCAAAAACCATCCATGATACCTAGGGATTTATTATTTTTTAAAATATCATTCATGTTTGAAAAAACTTGCAAATAAAAATCAAATTGCATTTCCGTGTTACAGCAACACAAATATATCCACCCACCCTTTCAGATAATTTGCACCCTTTATTTACATAAATTGTTTTTAAATTATTAAAAATTTTATATTAATAGGAATTGCAGTAAAATTTGTGAAAATCGTAGGTACTTGGTGTTCTTTAAAATTTTAAATTTTCTTAAAAATTTAACATCCGATATTTGCAACCACCACAATGGAGCAATTATTGGATAACATATTGACTTTTCTATCTTTATAAACTTTAGACTATTATAGTCGAACGATAAAGGTATCTTCTTATTACTGATTAAATATTTGTTCATCAAGTTTATATTTATCTAAAAACGGATTTTTTTCTAACTTTGGATTTGTATAACGTTGCCAGGCTATTTAAAGACTACACAAAATCTTCTTTTAAATATTTTTTTCTTCTTTTAATTCATAATTTAATTTTAAATCATTGTCTAAATAGTCCACCTGAATTGAAAAATGGGGCGGACAACAACTAAACGATCTGGTGGAAAAGATAGCTTTCTTATAGATATGATTCTAAATAGAAGTCACAGTATGCGCAAAAATAAAAAAGGTATCTTTGTTATAATTAATTATGCAGCCTCGAACAAAGCGGTCTAATCCGCATCCGGTTAAATAAAATCTCCACCGATGTGATAAGAATGATGTGGTTTTGTCAACAATTTTTAATTATCCAACGGTATTAAAACTAAACTTCGTACCACAGCAAAAAAACGCGTGCGGATAACTTTTAGAATGTTTATGCATATTTTAAATTTAAAAAATATCATAATAAAGCATATTATCGTCAAAAAAGTGTTCTAAAGAGTAAAATCAAAAAATATGTGCTTATTTCGAGCAGTAGCGGAGATTCTCTTAATCATTTTTAAATTAAATAACTTATTTCTAGAAAAAAGTTTTTGCTGTACAACCTTTACATTTACCACTTTTATCTACAATGTATATTTTACACGCTACAAGTAATAAAAGCTAAAAAAACATTCGTCACTTTTGACAGTTTATATTTATTTGGCTAGGTGAAAAATGATAAAGAACAAAAGTTGTAGAAGAGATAATTTTATAAGAATGCACTGTTGTTTAATTGGAAACGCTCCAAAAATTATCCACAACAGTGCGTTCAAAAATTTAAACTTCTACAAAGATACAAATCAATCGGCAACATTTTGACAGGACTAAATTCTGAAAATTCACCGTTTAATGGACCCCCCCCTCCATATTTCCAAAAACACTCTTTTATATCTTTACGCATACTGTGATCTTTATTAAGAATCCTTAAATATACCATTTCAACCTGGTCATTTAATTGTATTCGAAATTTGTCCGAAAGTCGAAAAGTAGAAACCGACGTTGGATTCAAGTTTTATAAACAAACTAGCTGTTAACCGCCTTCGCAGGAAAGTTTATACTTTCGTCAAAAACAATATACATTAAAGTTAAGAATATGGATATACAAGACAGTGCAATACGTAAAGTTTGCCACGCATCTGTCCCCGGAACTATATGTACAGCCCTCTTTAACTCCCCGTTTTTCCCAAATACTTTAGCCCATCTATTTGCATAAAATACGCAGAGATCGCAATGTGCTATCGGTATTAATAAAAATGACTTGCAATGCGCTTGCGTACGACAACTGACTATGTAGAACGGGCCATAATAACTAAGATATAATAATCCATCATAAGAATCGCGAAACTGTAGCATTAATGGGTTCGCTTGCTTTTATAAACTTATACTATTCTAATGGATCTGGCTCCGTGATCGGCACCGGCAACGGAATATTTCAAAGTAATAATTCCGACGCTGACAAATTTATTATTAACCGGTAGTAGCCCTCTTTAACTCCCCGTTTTTCCCAAATACTTTAGCCCATCTATTTGCATAAAATACGCAGAGATCGCAATGTGCTATCGGTATTAATAAAAATGACTTGTAATGCGCTTGCGTACGACAACTGACTATGTAGAACGGGCTATAATAACTAAGATATAATAATCCATCATAAGAATCGCGAAACTGTAGCTTTAATGGGTTCGTTTGCTTTTATAAACTTATACTATTCTAATGGATTTGGCTCCGTGATCGGCACCGCCAACGGAATATTTCAAAGTAATAATCCCGACGCTGACAAATTTATTATTAACCGGTAGTTGATAGTTATCTGTAATCTGTGAGTGTTAATTTTGACAGATCTACAATGGTTGTGATTTTTAATCTAAATTCATTTGATTCTACTGATATTATAAGAAAAATACTTTCTATGAATTGTAGATTACTGTTTTCATTTTGTATAAAATTCATAATGATAATACAAAGGACGTTTAAGCTATAAGTTTTAAAAAATGAAATGCACTAGAATCAATTTTATTCTTATTAATATTTATCACTGTAAAGTACTGTAACTTGAGTAATAATTGATTTTAGTATTCTATTCTATACATACAGAGCACTGTATAATTAATGATTCTAATACAATAACTTATTTTTGGGAAAATTAAAAACATGCTGCAAAATTTGCATATCAAACTATCTGCATTTAGAACAACGCATGCCAGCTTAGATGCGTAATAAATAATTGAATAATGAAATAATGCATTATTATGTTGTATTGTATTTACTGCACAAATACGTAAAATCATAACCAATTTTTTTTCTCCCAAGTTAAAAAATGGATACATATCTGTAACTTTATATTTTCCTTATCCAATTAAATGTAATAAAATTATATTTTCATTTAAATTATTAACTATCAATGAATTTCATTTATTTGAGTTTTTGAATTTCAGTTATATATTCTTTGAAAGTATTGTTCTTATAAATTTCTAATTTTTCTATAAACTTTTCTTAGCTGTTAAATTTTTGGCCTATTTTAAAATTCCATGATAGATTTAAATGTTCAAATTAATTCCTATTTTCTGAGTTTTAATCTTCAAATAATATATCAAAAACTATTTAAATTATTATATGTTAGGTTAAAAAACAAAAGTCATAAACAATAAACAAATGCCTACATTATAGACATTTGAACTAGCGCTATCACATCACTGTAAAAATAAATACGAAAATATCCGGCTATTATCAAAATGACCGGCCCCGTCTAGTATATTTGAATATTAATTTTTCCAACGCCGGCGGTATTAATTGAAAATGTTCGTGACCGGCGCCGGTCACAGAGTTCACAATCAGTATACCCTCTAATATTGTAAAATTTAAATTTCTTAATATTATCGTATCGGATATATATTTTTATAAAATTTGAATCCATAATCACATAACTTATTTTACATTTTAGGCAGATAAACTTCATATATATATTTTTTATATTTAATACCACAATTATTTATATTAGTGTCTATATTGTACAACCTGAAATAAGGAAAAAAAAGCAAAATTCTTTAATATTAAACAAATTTTAGATAATGCAAGAAAGATAGAGCGAACAAAAAAAGTTAGTTACATTGATATACAAAAATATTTACAACTTAATCGAAAGGACTGAAGAGCACTTTAGCCCAATAAAATTAGAATTGGACAAACTGGTTATTTGCAAAAAAACAGGTTTTCATATACTTTTTCACTCGAAAAATTCTTTTAATTTATAAAATAGCTAAAAGTATCCCACGGTACTGTTAAAGGCGAATGCTTAATTTAATTTAAATAATACTCAAAATGGCCATTTAAATTATTTAAATTAAATTAAAAAGCGGAAAAAAATTATTTAAATTTTATTATATTTTTTAAAATAATAAAAATTTATAAGTACTAATAAAAAATTGTATTCATAAAATTACTGTGAAATAAAATTTGTTTTAGTATCTCAATGGATAGAACAAATTTTAGAGTTCTACTATAATAATAAACAATCTATTATTTATTAATATATTACTTATTATTACAGGATCTTGATAAAAATCGGATTTAAAGTTTACTAGTTTTCATCTGTTATTCTTATAGAAATGAAAAAAGTTTTGTTTTTGCGATGGGCCGAAAAATCTGAAGGCTAACACAGAGATGGCATTACTAGGGATTTTTTGTTAGTACTAACTTTTAATAGATACGCGTAAAAATTTTCCAGAAGTCGGAGTAGCTGGTTCGTGATGTATAGCATTTTGAGTGAAGCAGATTATGTTATTTTCCAAAAGATGGGTAAAAAATATTTTCATTTGTTAATAAAACATTGTTTTTTATTGAAAAAAAAATACTGATGAAGCTAAAGCTTGGCTTGATCAACATTATTTGGACTCTGCATCGGGAAAATCTACCGTTGGGAAGTTTAAACGAGGCGAAATGAGCGTTGTAGATGCTCGACTACACGCAGCGAACGAACGAAAGACGCTGTAACCAACGAAAACATCAAGAAAGTCCATAAAATAATTTTAAATAACTGTAAAAGTAAACTTGATTGAGTCAAATTGACAGTTGGAACAAAGGAACATGTAGGACTTATAATACATAAATATTTGGACATGTGAAAGCTGTGTGAAAATGAGTGTCACGCGTGCGCACAATCGATCAAAAACAACAACGTTTTCATGATTCACAGCGATGTCTAGTAATATTTAACTTTAATAAAGGCGAATATTTCATCAAAATATTACAATGGATGAAACCTAGATCCATTACTACACTCCAGAGTTAAATTGACAGTCGGTCCAGTTAACTGGGCGTGAAGAGCCAAAGCCAAACCGTAGAAAGATGCAAGAGTCGGATGGCAAGTTTATGTGATCATTATTCAGATATGTGCGTGGTATTATATTCATCGATTAACACAAATGGTGCCAGGCGTAATTCATGAAGCTTCGAATTGCATTCCTATCCACCGCATTATTTAAACCGTGAAGATTTGGCTATAAATTTGTATTATAAATAAAATATAAAAGGAGAAAATGAATTTTCGAAATTTCAATTCGTTTAAAAAATATCGAAACTTTTCTAATTGATGATGTTATTAGCATTGTCAATATTTAAATTATCGAGTAAAAGACAAATGTAATGTCACTTTTAAAAATTAAATTCAAAATTTCATTTATTTATAATGTTTTCAAAAATTAATGCGTCATTTACTACAAACACCTTAAAAATAATACCTGACAACTCAACCGCAAAAACGCTGATCCATATTAACTCATATCATTTGGATAGTTTAATAAAAAGTTGAGTGTCATGACAAAAAAAAACCCGTAAAACCGTGTTAACTCAACCCCAAATATCATTTTTGTTTAGTTTAATCTTGGCGACACGAATATCGTAATCATGAATTGGTTCCTCTTAAAATCTACAATTGTGATATATTTAAGTATAAAATTTTCAACAATAATATTTACACAGTATAATCTTTAAATAATACTTAAAGTGTATACTTACACCAATGAAACAAATGAGAACCCGTAATGGAAACAGGAAAAAATATCTAACAAAAAATCCACATGCCCATATCACTGTCAATCTCCATGATATGAATTCATAATGTCTATTTGTTCGTGTCAATAAGTTCCAGTTCTTTAATTCTTCTGCTTCAAATCTAGATGTCACTTGATCTTCAATAATAGCTTCAACACCAGCCTTCACTAAATCAAGGCAATTTGATAGTTGAAAATCTAATATATTCTGTAAATAAAATAAATAACAAATTCATTTAATTCCTATATATTGACGAAGTGTCTCGTCACCTGTTCTTTTCTATCTGTCAAAATTCCGTTGTCATTGCCTTACACATTGTTTTATTGTATGATTATTATTTAAAATTTTTTATAAAAGTATTTTATAAAAAAACAATATTACTTGGAAGATAAAATCATTAACATTTCAAGTTTTAATTTCGAAGAGATTAAAAATTGTTTTTAATATTTATTTTGTAGGTTATGTTTTGATTTTCTAAGTATGGAATTTGCAAACATTATTTTGATGCATTTCACGTATTAAAGTAATGTGTAAGACAACGACAACGGAAATTCTGACAAACAGAAAAGAATATGTATGCTGACGTAGTTGCTTCGCTATTCTATATAAAATAGGAGTATAAAAGTGAGAAAGCTCTAAAACTTAAAGTAATTTCTAGGTCCCGTTATTTTAATCATTTAAAACTTCTAAAGGAAAGAAAAAGAGTTTCTTACTTTATAAGTCAGAAAAGCAACACAAATATCTGTATAAGCGTTTTATAATAAATAGCCTAATATCCTTTGGCAATAAATAAATTCAGAAATAGAGTTAAATAATTTTTATTAAATAAAGTTATTACACGGCGCATGAATAAATACATTGACAATTATTGTGAAATTATTTGTATGAATATTCTTAATATTTTTTGTTATGATTTTCTATACGAGCAACTCTGTTACTCTATTTTTTTTCAAAATTTTTATGTATTTTTATTAACGAGTTTATAATTTGTAAACAAATTTTTTTAATGCACTAAATCATTACTATTACTAGTAGTTCTGTGAACTGTAGACCTCACTCAGAAGTGAATAAAAAGTAGGTCCCGTGTTTGAAACCAATTACTAATTAGATCAATAATTGTTCTGAAGGATGTAATAGAACTTGGTATGTAAACTGTTCTCTCGAATTCGAATTGATTCAAAAGATAAGACTTTTTTGAGATTTGAAAATTATTTGATAGGTGGAAAAAACGGTAGCCAGTGAGGAAAAATACTTAAATTAATCAGTTCATTCACTTTGTTCTGAAGTAATTGCAGTTTGGACGCATAAAAGGATACAAATTAATTTGTACTTCCAATAAACCAAATGCTGTTACACTTATCAGAGCGCGATATTTGATAAAATGGTGAAAAACACTTGCGCATCTTAATAGTAGTGTGAAGTGAGTAGACAGAAAATTGAAGCTCTACAGTAAATCTTATAAGCTATTTTATAACCATTCTTGTTTCATTTCGAGTTATTCTAAGATGAAAATCGCTAACATTAAGTACTCCCTCTCAAACGTCTGATTTTGCGTTTCATAAAATTACAATTATCAAATGAATTATATTGAAAAAAAATTTTCCAACTGAAAAAGCTCCGCTGACAATGGCTTTTTTATCAGCCGCATAGATCTAAAAATATTTAATGATATTGGACAATTCACAAATGTATTTAAAATTTAAATATGCAATATGGGGGTTCTCATAATATAACAAAAACAGTGCTGGAGACGATTCAACATAGTATTATTTCTTCCTGACCTGAGTTAAAATATTGGTCTAAATTAGGTGACATCAAAGAAAACGAAGGCGATCGCATCTGTTGACAAGTTAATGCGGTCAGGTATGTTATTTAGAATCAAAAAAAGTCGCATAATGCCGTACCCATATCCATTATTGTGGTGATCATAATTAATACCAAGTATGATAATTGCTTTTTTCGAACTATTTTATCTTTCTCTATTTTAAACTTGACTCTATGGTATAAGATTTGCCAAGAAAAATGAGTTCAAGCTTGCATCTAAAAGGTGTTTCCAAGGATTCAACGGTTCATCGAAAATAGAAGTTAATGAGCAAATATTTTAATTTTTTGGTTGGTCGGTTATTTTTTGGTACCACTTTCGTAGTATGATGTATTGGCGATTGAAGGAAGGGGGGGGTATGCCAGTTATTTATTTAAGTCCGATAAAATTAATGTTTTCCTTAACTATTATAAAAAATAGTTTGTCTTCCAGATCACCTTGTGTACATCACTAAGGGGCAGTAATATCATAAAAATGCATGCACCACAAGCATGCAAAAAAATGATAGGTTATTTTGTGTGATTATTATTTAATAATTTTATTTAACCTTTGACATGAACAAACACAAATTTATTAAAAATTTTTCTTTTGATAAAAAAATCAATAACTATGTTAATTTAAGATTTGTTTCTTAAATACTTGATTTTCATATATAATTAAACACACTAAAACAAGCCACAATGGATGCGACTTCTTATTATTTTTAAATTAATATTGAAATTTTATTATTAAAATAATAAATAATGTAAAATTTCAATATTCATTGTACTATTAATCGAAATGAACTATTTATAGAGGGGTCGCAAAAACTAAAAACAGCGTGACGAAGGGGAGGTGTAAAAAAAATAGCGTAGTTCAGCGTGACGTAGTGTATGAATGGCTCCTTACCAAATGTTATATTTATTACAATAATTATAATACATATGATATTTTATAATTATATGTATTATAATTCTTGTGTTAATTTACACAGTTTGAAAAAAAGATTCAAAAAAAAGTTATTAAAGAAAAAAAAACTTCTGTGACACAAAACAAAATAGTATAATTATGGAAAATACACAAATAATAATTAAGGACTTAAATCTTTGATTTAACATAAAAATTCGAATGTTTCAAAGATTAGAATTAGATAGAATTGTATTTTTTACTTTTATATTTCAAAAATGTAAAGTTAATGTTCATATTTATTTATATTCAAATTAAAAAAAAAAACAAACACTGAATTTTTGCAATTTAAAATTGTTCTGGAAAGTTATTTTCGAGTTTACATTTATTATTGTTATCTTATCTTATTATTATTATGTAAATATTTACAGTCTTCCATCTTATAAATGGGATAAATATATTATCTGGTTTTGGAAATTTCTTCGGAATATTTATCATAGACAATTTTGTTTATTCCCGCCAATAAAATAGCTACTTCATAGTTACAGGTAATTGGAAATAACTTTATGAAGATGAGTTGGTATGATGTTCAGCAGTGAAAGAAACATCTACCGGCTACCAGACAGCCTACGCAATGTAAAACCAGATATCTTAAATATCTTACTTTTCCCACGTGTCTAGCTTTCGTACAATAAGTTTTAGACTCTCGTAATATTTTTATCTAATATGTACTTTTATAAACAGTAAAATATTAACCATATATTAAAAAAATGCGTTAGGCAAGATACGTATTCTGACTGACAGTCATTTTTCAGTCTAATTTTTTTGTAAACATATGTTTACATATATCGATATGTTTCAAAGGGCTAAAACAATCCCGCTAAATATCTTATTCTTTTTTTAAAAGTTTAGATCAAAATTTTTTAAATTCTATTACTACTATATTTAAAACAATATTTTTTTAAAATATGACATCCAAAATTTTAAATAAATATTGACTAGATAAAGCCCATTTGGACTTTAGATTTTTATAAAATTAGTTATATTCAATTATTATTACTTATTGAGTCGAATAGGAATAAAGGCTAAGCAAAATCCTTGGAAATTGATGTTTAAAAACTATATTCACAAATGGAAATAATATGCAGGCTGGTATATAAATTATATGTTACGGTAAAAGTGAATTATGTAGTTTTTACTGATCATTATTAATATGAATATTTGAGTGAATCAGAATAACTTTCTTGTTTTCTCTAAATTTGATTTTCACATGCACATCCATTAGCTTAAAGATGGATTATTCATAGCTGTTCCTTACATAAAGGACCGTGCTTTTAATAGGTTGTTGACTTAGATTACTTACATGTAATACTCATTTTACTTTTTTTCAATTTTCGCGCTAAAATTGCACAAAAACACTTATCCAAATGTTATGAAATTTGGTATGAATAATATTCACATGAAAACTAGGGGCTTATAAGAGTTTTTCTCGAAAAAAAATTTCTAAATTAAAAATACAAATTTCATTTAATATTTAGAACTTTTTTTTGAGACAACCTCTTCGACAAGCCCTCCATTTTCATGTCAATATTATGCATATCAAATTTCAATGCATTTGGATAAGTATTTTTTTTAGTTATTTGTGCACGAAAATTGAAGGATTTTACATAAAGGAGTGTACTTCTAACAGCTGTAGATAATTCCTATTAATTTTGCATTTAAAACAAATTAATCACAATTTAGAGCCCTTAATTAATTAAAAATTTAACAAACATAAACCAAAGGGGTAAAAATTTCTAAATTTAGTAGGTAAATTTTTGTTTAATTCAAGATTAAATTGAAATTACGATTAACATATGACCTTCGTTCTTCCATATATCCTAGTTTATGTAACGATTTTCGTTACATAATGAATAACAGTTGAGTTAGTATATAAATTGTAATGAATTATACTTATAAGAAATGTATAATTAATTAAAAAATAAAAATTAGAGAAGGAAACTGAAAGTTATTTTGTAATTTCTCTTCCTTTCACAGTAAATGCATTTAAATTATATCATTGTCTGTTTTAGTTCTTACTAATTTTTATCTATAATTGCCGTTAATAATGATATAAAGAAATTTTATATAATACACGGTTAATGATTTTTACTGCAACATATATGTTATATTTGTGAACTACATACATACAATAACTGATATGATGAATTAATTCATCGTACTTTTATACGAATCGATTAAAATTGTATCATATTAATATTTCTTGAAAATTATTAATTATTTATTATTGACTGCATACATTTTTTATGTTTATATCACATAAAATTTTCTATGACAATGTAGTCCCGAATCCCATCAATACATCGAGTCATTGATAAGTACACGTATAAAAATTTATATATAGCTTAATTATAGTTAGTGAACTACTTTTTGAAGTAAAACTTCTTTAGGCGCGACTAGGGAGTAACTCAGATTTTTTTTCTGACGGAAGTAACGCTTACTATAGTCTGTGTAGTTTCCGCCATTTAAAAATAATAATTCTGATTGGTTGTAAGGGTGTAAAAATAATAATTCTAATTGGTTGTAATTCTGATTGGTTGTGTTTTTGAAAAAAAAAATAAGTTGTTAAACAATAGAAAAATGAACACTTACGTTTTTTACAGATCAAGTTATTATCAGGTACTTGATTTTTTCTTTTATTATTATTTATTGATGAAAGAGTAAAATGTTTTTGGTACTCTGCCATTTCATTTAATATTCACTATTTAATCTTTGTAAAGCACATGAATAATAAATATAATTAAATTATAATATAATATTTATTTATTTAAGTTAATATTTAATCATTTCAGTGATATATGTCGTCAACGCCAAAGAAGTTTTACTTCAATCGCGCGTAAAGGTTACACGCACACACTTTTTTTTTTCTCTATGAAAATTCTGAAAACTGGGGCCATTTCTTTTAAGAAGCTCGTGAATGTTTTGAGTTCTCTCTACAGGTTTGAAATTTACGAAAATCTGTTTTTTTTAATTATTGTTATCGGAAGGTATTTAAAAACAAAAATAAAAACGATTTTCTACAAAATTTTGTGCAAAATCAAAATGGTAATTTTTAACAATTTTCAGGTAGTCGAACAACGAACATCGGGTTTTATTATGTGGCGGAAAAAATGGTTTTTCCATTTATTAAATGATCTTTCTACAATAACTAAAAAACGAATATCTATCAATTTGAGGCCTGTGGGGACAATCAAACATTGAGCCCAAAAAAAAAAATCCATTTTTCAGAATTTTTGTAGAGGAAAAAGTTGTTGCACTAATCATAACTATGTCACATATAAACCGCAATTAAGTTAGCGTGGAAGTTTAATAAAATTTATTTAATCAAATCTCAAAAAAATTCCTCCCAAAATGTTCTATCAGGATCCGTAATTGGTCCAGTGATTAGGTAATTATTTAATTAATTATTTGTAATCAAAAATACAAAAACTGTTTTTCTTATATCTCAGCTAATTAATATTTTTTTCTATATTTATTAAATTCAATAAATTGCTCCCGATTTGCTCTTAAGGAGTGACGTCATCATAGACTTACATCGGCTATTTAAATGGTAATTAATAATTTTAATTAATTATGCATAACTAAAAGTAATTGCTGAATCAAATGGATTAATATCGAAAGAGCAAATCGGGAGCAATTTATTGAATATAAAATATATAGAAAAAAGCATTAATTAGCTGAGATATAAGGAAAACAGTTTTTGTAATTTTGATTGCAAATAATTAATTAATTATCTAATCACTGGAGCAATTACGGATCCTGATCATTTTGGTAACAATTTTTTGAGATTTGGTTAAATAAATTTTATTAAACTTCCACGATAACTTAATTGCTGTCACATATAAATCTTTAAAAGTGTTATCAATGACTTGATATGATTTCGGGCACACAGCATAGTAAGGTGACAATGGTTTTTCACGTCTTTTCGTTTTAATACATGACTTGTCTTTAGTAGCGATTTTTTTAATTATCTATTTTAACAAAATTTAAATAATTTACGTAAACAAGTGAAAAAAGAGGTAAATTGGATCACCTGAATAACTCTACTGTTATTTACTAAAAATTTATAAATATTTATCGAGTGGTTTTGTCACAGACTGACAGATCGACATTTATGAATTGAAAGTTTTTGAAGAAGTTACAAAAAATTATCATATATATCAGTGCAAAGATCTTGTAAAGCAGCCGATTTAGTGCATCCCGAATAGACCAGTAGACCCTGATAATTTTAAATTTGAGACACCGATTGTAAAAAACCGCATGTTTCTAGCTAGCACAGGTGGAAAGTTCGTATTTTTATAGTTTTTCTCCAAGGGATTTCTCCTTGGTATTTCTATACCCTGCAGATCATGTTTACCACTGAATTGTATTGTTATCGGAACTAAACTAAATTATAACATTGCACCTTGTTCAGCAATTAGTTTGATGTTATGGAAAATTTGCCATGTAGTGCCACTACAGCAATGATTTCTTGACGTATAATTTCTTGAAGCCAAATATGACAATTTTAGTATGTTTTCAGATTTCATTAGAGAGAAAGAAACCTAATTCAAACACCACGATTACTCTAAAACGGGACTTTAACAGAGTGTTCTAAACCAAATAAGAGACTTTGAGACAAACAGTTTTTTTTTACAGGAAGACCAAGTTATTTGGTTTTTAGAAAATAACAAACAACTTTTGTTTGAAATGTTTTTTTAAATGGATAAAATGGATTGTTGTAACTGTTTTAAAATGTAAATAACAAGTTAAATAAATACTAACTGCATGCTGACTTGTATACATTTGTTCATTTTCAATATTTTCAGCATTCTCAGCTAATTTTTTTAAATCTGGATTTGAACCATTTTGATAATTTTGTACAGGATCAGGTACAAGAATTAAATTATCTCTAGATATCACTTGATTTCCTCCATTACTTGTACCGTTCACAAAACCATTTTTATGTTTTAACGGTGTGCCATTTAATTTTAGATTTTGATTTAATGCAGTAAGTGTGACTTCAGGTGGTACATTGTCATCACCACCAGCTCCTCCTTCAATTTTTGTTTCAGTACTTTCTCCTTCTTCATCTTCATCACCTGAATCTTCATACCTTCGCTGTTTAGCAACTTCTATGTTCGCCCTTCCATACTGAAAAATAAATAAATAATTTAATAAAAACTAATATGACATAAACAAGTCTTAAATTAACATACGAGAGCTATAACAATAATAATGTTAAAAATTTAACCATAAACTAAGTAATTCTGTATATCCTTTAGTAAAATACTACTGGCAAAATTTTTTGAACCTTCTCAGTCGCAAACGAATCAATTTTTTAGCTAAGGATATGATTGGCGCCAACAACAAAGAAATTATTTATAGAAGTTTTTAATTAAAAATTTTTTACTTTTTAATTCATTTTTTTAAGGCGGTTCTTTTTTATGAATTTTTTTTATTTTTTACTTTTAAGTGTTGTATACAACCACGACAATTTGGATGAACTTTAATCTCTAATAATTATTTTGATCCCTTCTCTCCCCTTAGATATCTGGATCTAATTAAAATGGCACCACACAGGAAGCACCAATTTTTAAATAAAAATTAGAATCATCAACATCGGTTTACCCAGTCGAAAATTCTGAGGTAACAAACATTAAAAAAAAACATAGTCGAATTGAAAACCAGTTCCTTTTTTGATATCGATTTAAAATAATCACATTGACTTAATCATACTCAAAATTGGGTGTAGATTTCCCAAAAAACTATAGAATGACCATTTTCAAAGGTTTACTTAAATTATTGGGAATGATGGAAAGATTTTAACTTCAAAGAAATTTATTTCAGTCTCTAAAACCACTCTTTAATTTTTTGAGCGACCATTAATTATTGATATATCAAAGATTTAGGATAAACGGTTGTTTTTGATTTAAAGTGTGATGTCTCCGCAGAAAATTACCATAGACTAAAGAAAAATAAAAATTGAAGCTAAACAATCAGTTTATCCAAAAGAACTTTGGATTTTGTGATTGTGACAATTGTAAGTGGTTTTATTTTACTATATTTTATTTAAATTATAATATTTTATTTACTCTTATCTACTAACAAAAAATATATAATGGAAGACATTGAACATTTAATAAATGAATAAAGCGATTAACAATAAGTCATCATCATCCATTTTTATATTCCCGCAAAAAGTATAAAATAAATATTCAATCAAAGTTCATAGAATGCGCAACAAGAACATAGATCGGACTGACACATGCTTAAGATTTTCTGATCAGAATTTCTTATAGGACTGTTCGATAGTGTGCGTTGATCATCAGATTTTCTGATCAGACCTTACGTAGATATCCCAATAGGTCTTATGATCTAAAATTACCATTGAAAATGAATACAACCAAATATATGAATACGACAAAAGTAAACAAATTAGGTTGAATTTACAAATCTGGAATAATCTTAGCTGTGATAATTTTTTGGATACTAAATTGCCGAAAAAAAAGAGCACGCAAATGATTTTATATTACAAATAAATGTTGTTTATGTTTAATGAGCAGTTAGTTGTAATTGAAGGGATGCTCAAGGTGAACACATCCAACTTATGTTTTGAATGTACCATCATGCAGTATGAAATGACTACTGTATTTATGCATGTAATGTAAATTGTGTTTAGTTCATATTGAATTAGACTTGATTGCACTATGGAAATTAAATAAAACCTAATGACAACATTTAAATTTATTTAAATAAACGCAACACAACACAACAGTTTATTTAGTCATCAATATTTAATTGAAATAATAAATAGATAAATAGGCCAGTCAAGTCATACTCATGTGTTTTTTTTTTATATTTTTTATTCATATATAAAAGTCATTCAGCTTCTAACATGGCTGAAATTTTAAATTAAACCTTGGATATATAAGCAAGAGGTATTTCTTAATATTCAAAATAATCTATTTCGACAAAAATCAAATCACTGATATCAAACTGAATTATGCATGTATACTCATAAATCCTCCACGCTTACTTAAAATTCGAATATACACTAATTTTATGGCGTATTTTATAATTTTTTCACATTACAATGATTGTTTTATATAGATAAATAAAATTAATTTTGATGAATAACTCAACACAACATAACAATCGAGTATTTAATGTTTTGAAATAGATAAAATATTGCATTTTTTTGAGTCCACATACAAAATTTCATGAAAATCGGATGTTTTTGCTTTTATTATCAAACTGTGTTCATTACTATTACCAACAGAGCCAGCTGACGTAATGAGGGTAGTATTTTTTTAGTATTGAAGGTCTTTTATTTCATTCTTATTTAAATTTCATATTTTAGTATATCGTGAATTCATAGATTATAATAAACATTAACAGGTACCACCGCCTCGTTACCGTAGAAGAGAAGTACAAAAACTGTTGCTTTTTCTTTGAACATTTACACAGCGTACAAAGAGGAGGAAATGCATCTTAGACCTTTGGAAAAATAAGTGTCTCTGGCCTTGATTCGGACTTCGCCCTAAGTGCTCGCTTCGCCCCAACCCATCATTAATTTTTTTTTTCAGGCCTACGATCTGATCTCGGCCTCCGGACCTGATTCTTACTTCGCTAACACGGGGAGAAATAAAGACTTTTAGTATAAAAAACGATTCGCTTGCAAGGTAAAAAGAACCCGTAGCTTTGGTTTTGCAGACCTACGGCCTGGCCTCAGGGTCGCAAGGCAGGCATGGACAGCTTTTGGCCAAAATGCACCGGGTTCAATTGAGAATCTAAGCCATTCAGCGGCCTACATAAACATACATAAAAAATTGCATCAAAGTCAGACTAGTGATTAGGAGGAGTTCAGTCACACACGGGCAGAAATGCATACATATATTCATCAAAAGTGTAAAATTTGACTATCAAATTATTGTTGTACAGAAACTATTTATTTTTTAGAATTCGGATTTCGGCCACTTAACGAGTTTATTAGAGAGCATCTTCTCTGAAATATTTGAGACACTCAGTAAATTCTTGCAATTTAAAAAATCTCCAATTTAAGGCAAAAATCATGAGCCGATTTTAATTTTGCTCTTGTCATTTTATAAGCTTTTTAAATATCTCTAAGTTTCGTATAAAGCTTTTTTTATCATAAAAGGGTTCAACGAGAAAACCAATTACAATCTACCAGCGAAGTGAACTAATTAAAGTTTTGTCTTATAAGTAAATTGATTGGTTTAAGGTCAATTTCAAAATACTTAAAACAAAATTGGTCAATTATTCTGTGCAATTTATTATAAACATGGATATTGTTTAAAAACGATATTTTCTAATATTTGTTAATACAGTTGCTACAATCTAACAGAGAAATGAGTCGGTTAAGGAGGTCAGCTGTATATTACAGTTGTAAACAGTTTTGAATTTGAAATATATAACTCCTGAAGTTCCATATAATAATGATTCTGAAGTTCAGCAAAGATTACCAAGCAATTAAAGAAGATATTCGAATTGAAACATCGTAAAAAATACACGGCGTTATATGGTACATGGTCATAATCAGAACTTCATTCCACTATTCAATTTGATATTTGTAAATAAATATTTGTATTTTCATTTTACAGAAGAAAAACAACGTACCTTGACGAAGTTTTCCGAAAATAATTCGTAAATAAAAAATCGAATACATATTAATTGAATAGTAGTCATTAAAAATATTTTGTAAATGGTAGTCTTCAGCTTATCTCCTAAAGGTTTTGTTTTACAATTACAAGTAAATTGATTGGTTAAGGTTGTTATGAACGACACTGTGAACACAGTGTAAGTGTATAGTGCAGTGTTGTGTAATGTGGTGTCGCATAAGGAAGGCGGACATATTAGTTTAAGGACTTGCGCATTAGCGGGCAAAATATATACATGAAGAGAAGATATATACTTCGGAATATAATTATTGTACGGTCACTGTAAAGTTTTTAACATTTAAAATAATAAACATATTGAATTAATTATTAACCAAGGTTTCTCATTTACTTCGGAACCCACAAACACAATAAAGGTCAATTTTAATGCTTAAAACAAAATTGTTCAATTATTTTGTAATTTACAATAAATTTGCAAACTCAAACTAAAAACGCACACAAAATTGATTATTTTATTGCATGAAAGTTCCCGATTTAATCACTTTAAAATACCAGAAAAAATGTAGGTAATATCATGTGTAGGTATATCACAGTAGTATATCATAGTATTTACTCGCATATGCGACAAAAGGTAATTCTGTTTTTTTTTTGTTCCAAGACGCGTCATCAAAGTTATCTACCAGGTGACATTTTAAGTAAAATAGCCTTAATGAAAGATGTTTATTTGTTAAAATTATATTATTTTACATTATGACAACAGTTGTGAACTTTCAATTAAGGCCTTTAAAGTATCTAGTACTAGAATTTTGTTTATTATGTATTTATTTTTTAAAATTTTAAGCTATTTTCAATATTAAAAAAAAAAATTATTTTTTATTTTAAATTAAATTACTATTTTAGACATATATGAGGGTACATTAAATTTAGTCTAAAGTTTGTAACGCTAGAAAATATTGAACGCACTATGAAAAATTCAGGGTGTTTAAAGAGTCATCTAATTAGTCTATTTTCGTATGCCTACGTGTCTGTCCACCCATCGTTAAAGATAACTCAAAAACGAAAAGAGATAGCAAGCTGAAATTTTGGTGACGTATTCTTGATATAAAAATTGAGTTTAAATTCATCAATGAGTAAAATTGGTTCATTGGGACCTATGAAATCATCTTTAAAAACATCAGAGATAAATACACATAATACATACTACAAAAATATATACCTATATTCTGTTTGTTCATTTGTTTTTTATAGTGAATATGATTTTATATTTCTACTTTCTAGTATATTTTTTGTTTACATTATATAGCTAGTGAATTTACTAACTACTATTCGCCGCACCGCTACCGTGGAAGTACAAACCATATCAGATTAATAACATTTCGTTTAATAGTTAATTTCGCTATTGTTTCTTTTTCTTCAAACAAGATAGAAATAAGGGAAAATGAATCTTTGGACTCCAAAAAGAAAATAAACATAAGTTCCAATTCAACCAAGATTCGAACCCACGGAATTGCTGACGGTCTCTGGATCTTTTGCATTTTCACTACCTTTAAAGAAAAAAATTCAAGATTTATTTAGTCAGAAGTTATACTTCTTTGGTATCATTATAAAACTATTTTTAATTGCATACAACTAATTAATTACAATAAAATAATAAAAGAACTGAAGGATAATCAACAGTCAATAAAGCTCAGTTTAAATAATTTAAACATAACATAAATTCTCTCATTATATGAAAGTTATTATTTTTTTTTAAATTATGTTTACTGCCATAGCATCTTCCGGTAATGATTGAATCGGAACTCGTATCTGTTTATCATCAGTGGCTTATAACTAAAATATGATATTTTTTTATGAGCGTTTTGCGGACAGCTTCTACCTATGAATTTTTTGTGACGTTAATGCACACGCATCTTATAATTTCACTCTCATCATTTTTTCATAAAGCGTCTAAAGAAGTATGTATACCTTCAAAAATACAAATAAATATACAGCAGAAGTAAAAAAAGTATCTTCATCATGCCTATCAAAAACTTAGTCTTTTAAGAAATATATATTATTAATTCTATTCTGTAGCCTAACTTCATCATGCCGTTTTTATGGGATCGTGCGAGCGCAGCACACAAATTCACTATCATCTAAACGCGCCAAAAGAAGTATAACTTCAAAAATACATACTTTTTTTACCGAAGCGTTTTTGGAAATAAGGTATAAAAGTGAGTTTGAAAAAAACAGAAACTGTTTAAAATTTAGCAAACAAGAAATCTTAAAACGCAAAAATCGTTTACTAACTCATCATTAAAATGTCAATTTCATGTGTAATAATAATATATACTTATATATCAATAACAATACTGTCCATTTGATTGTCTCCACAGTAGTAGGTATTCCAATGAAATTCATTTCTATTTTACTAAACATATGACAAGATAAATTTTATAAATTAATCAAATAATTAAAGATTAAACCTTGAATATTGTAGATAACATTTTGCGCAATATTTTCACTGAATGTTATATCAAATAGAAGTGACGGAAAATAACAAAATAATTCTAAATTTAAAACTGAAATAATTTCTTTGTGGCCACAATTAATGACCTTTCGAAATCGACACTAACGAAACAATTTTAAACTGAGAGATGAATGGCGCTAACTTCGACAGGTAATTGGTTACAAATTATTTGATTTTTAAATTAAAAATTACATTTAAGTTTTTATTTTTTCCTTTTTGAATATTCCACGGTCAATGTGTTTTTGGTAATACACAATCAGCTAAAATTAGTTTTGCACACCCTCTCGGTGTAATTTTGTTCTAATTTTACCCTATCCAATAAAAAAAACAGCATTTAAATAGAACATTTTCCGTTTTTTCGTCGATTAAAAAATGAAAATTAGTTATCTAAACGGTAATTATGAGTTTATTTAATCAATATTAATAATATTTGTAGCTTGTTTAATTACCACATGTTTGATACAACATCAGTTTTTTTGGATGTTATATTTCCATACTTCTTATTAGAAAGTGATAAAAAATTTGTCTAGCAAACAATAATTTATGAATGTTATGATAGATACTTTCAAATATTTGAAATTTAATTTTAAATTATTTCAATTGTTCTGATATTTGAACCATATAAATCGTAGTAGATAAACACCACGTAGGTATTTATTACACACCAATAAAATTAAAATAAAAACAAGTGAAGATAATAACTACCAGACTTAATTATTTAGATACACGACATATTCAAAACACATTAAATATTTTAAATATTCAGTCCATAGAATTATTGACCGAATGAAGTGGGCTCTATGGTATAACTAGAAGATTTTGCATTTCATTAATCTGTATGTTTGTATCTAATCTATTTATCTATGTTTGATTTTGATCTGCTGTAACTTTCGATTTTGACGAAATTTGAAAGGCGCATTGATCACACACAAGAAAATAAAAAAATATACAATAATTTTTTTTTAAATTTATTTAACTGGTTTCAAAGATGGAACCGTATTTTAGAAGAGTGTTATTAAAGAGAATCTAGGATTTTTCGAAGATATTTTTGCCCCAATTTCCTAGATCAAAAATATTTTGTATTTAATAAATAAGTATTTCGACTACAAAGTAGTCATTATTCGTATGAATTAGCATGTCGTAATGATTCTCTGAGAAGATGTTACTTGTTGCTATGTTAATATGATGATAGTGCAAACTTGCTAATTTGTACTTTTTAGTCGAAATATGTATTTAAAAAATACAAAATACTTTTGATCTAGGAAATTGATCTTTTGATCTAATTTTGTTGACATTATAATTTGTACAACATCATGTTTTGGATTGTGTCAGATATCGTATAAATTTTGTGTAATAAAGAAAGCTATGAACGTAAAAGAATTTACGTTCAAAGCTAATACTACAATTATTTAGTCAACAAACAAATTGATATTATATATGTATATTTTTAAAAGATTTTAAAGAGGGGATGGGGTTGTGTATTAGAGTATGTGTGTATGTTAATATTGTGTATATTATATGTATGTGTGTTAATATTACTTCCTCTTTTTGTCATATGCAAAATGATTTGGTGTCCAGTCTATATTATAATAATATGTATTATAATGTGTTTATTAGCTAAATTTGAGCTAAAATTATGTCGAAAAAAATAATTATCTTTTGTATTTAAATTTTTCTTCTATATTTTAGAAGTTAAATCATTGGTTTTGATTTTGCACATTCACAAATTTGATCTTACTTAAAAGGAGTTGGCGTAATGACAAACAAACGGAGAAATGTGGAAATTGATTCATTAGATAATTCTAAGAACACCTATACCAAAATTCAAATCAAGTGTCAAAATCAATGTGTAATAATAGAACATCATCAAATTTAATTAGTAATTAGTAAATAATGGGCTATTGGTATAAAATTATAAAACGAGATGAGTTTATAGATTGTAAATTTGAAAATATCTAGAAGCTAAGAAATGCATAGCTATAAAAAAAAGAACTTTTAATGTTTTTAATAAAAATTAAATTTCAAAAGTCTCGGTTTTTCAATATAAGTTATTACATTTTTTATTGATTTTTTAAAACGTTACTTTTGAATTAAAAAAAACTTCTATCTCCACCTACTCAAATGCCGAAAAAGGATTACATAAGAATTGCAGCCAACGTACAGATGATGATATTTTACAGTTGACGATAAAATAAACGATATACAGTTTTTATACGAATAACTTTAAAAAAGTATAAAAATTAAAAAAAAAAAAAAAAGTGCTGGATGTTGTAACTGGACAAAATAAACATTTTTTGTAATAAACAAAAAAATTATATTAACCGACTTCATTTAACAAACATGGGATGGGTGAAAGAATACATAAAATTTTTCCTATGATTTAATTTCACATTTATGCATACAACAAATTGGTATTTTTAAGGATTTTTCAAAATAGAAGAAGGGATGCTAAAAGTATTACAGTGTTTTTATGCACCCTCATCCTTCAAGTTGGTTTCTGTCAGTTCCAAAATAACTCAACAACGAGGAGATAACGAGCTCAATTTTTGGTGGCAGATTCAAGAGCTAAAAAAAATAGGTACATGTAATTAATTAATTACAATAAAATAATAAAAAGACTGGAGAAGGGTAGTCAACACAGTCAATAAAGCTCAGTTTAAATTTGAAAAATTCAATAAATAAATATATATTTTCTTACATGTAACATAAATCATAACAACGGCATCTACCCGTGAATTTTGAGTGACGGTGATGCGCGCGTATCTTAAAATTTCACTCTAATCATATTTTTATAACACGCCTAAAGAAGTATAACTTCAATATAATATACATCAGTCCATTCGATGGAAGAAAGATAAAAGAAAAATTCAAAGACAAAAAATGTTTCAATCTTTTTTTTTGAAACAAAACAATTGTTTTGATGCGACACAATTTCAGTTCAAATCTAGTTAATACATATATAATTATAACACATTATTATTAAATATGTATTTATAACTGTATGGAATGGACTAAGTATGAAGGTATTTTATGTATGCTTAAAAATAGTCCAAACATTGATACGCAAACAATTCTAAATAATGAACACTATTATTTATTATTTTCAATTGTTTAATTAAAAATTTTTAATATACATGCCAAAAATTGGATAAAAACTCCAATAATACGTTTGAAAGTTCGTAAACTTTCAGTGTCACGACCTAAAGATGTGATAAATGAGTTCTTTGATTATTGCGCGATAAATACATGAGAAGTATATTTAATTTATCTTAAAGTTTATAGCGCAAGAAATATTGAAGGCCTTAACAAAATTTTCTTACGAGTGTTCATAAATTATCTCATTTCTGCCTGCTTGTTCCTCACACTATATTTCTTTGATGTACATAATTTTTCTTTTATTTACAGATAAGTTTGTAGTGTTAAAAATTTATGCAACTTTTCTATTAATATTAGAATGTCAGTGAAACGGAGCCGGATTTAGCTAGTATAAAAATAAAATTATTTTAAAAATTGCTTTTTCATAATTATTAAATTTCAAACTGAGTACCCACGTGAATTTCTCTTTATATCTTAAGGTACAATTCTATCAGATGCGACATCTGTTGATGATAATCATAAATTTATTGTCAACCAAAAATCCTATTAACAATTGTATATAATGATTTTTTTTTTTTGCATTTTTGAATACAGACACTTTAAAACTCCTAAATTTGTCTCTAATCACTTGTTAGAAAAATATTTGTAACAAATTTTGGTGTATGTGACGTTTGGAATTAGACTAGTATTATTCTGATTCAGATAGTATTGCGTCGCTTACACCCACAGTTTGTTAAATTTTGTATATTACAGTTTTACAATGAACACATAAATTACAATTCCAGTTGACTACAATTTTACCTGTATATTTGATGACTAGCTGATAATTTGTATAGTGTGTAGTGTGCTTGTTGTATGCGTGGCCTCGCCTACGATAACTCAACTCATAAACATGAAATTTAATTAGTAACTACAAAGAGTATTACTAAAAAATAATTACACAAACTTTTATTTCTTTTCTAATTACTTTGATTGAAACCATGTACATGTTAATTAGCTGAATTGCAGCTGGAATTGTTGCAAATGTCAGACAGATTATCATTTTTTTTAAATAAAAAAGTAGGACCGACTACAAATAAATGGATTAAAAAGAAAAAATTAATTTTAAATTTAATAAATACTTTTCACAAATCATTTCTTTGAGACCAATTACCTTTCGAAGTTGGCGAAAATGAATCTATGTTTTGCTAATTGTAATATTTATTTAATTTAAAATTATTTTTCCTTCAAAGTACATTTTGTTGAATTTGGTTCTAGTTTTTAATTTTTATTTGTTAGTTTTAAGTGTTCATTAAAAATTTGTTTTACGGCGTTTTGTTGTGTGTTCAAAGAATTTAGTTTGTTACACCCCCCTCTCCTTTTTTGGAAATTTTGTTTTCTAAAACCTAATGTGTGATCATCCCAAATGTAGTCTATTTTCAGTTTAAAAACAATCGTCAAAATATAAAACAACTTGTGCGCGAACCTATATACCAAAAATAAAAATCATATAATTATATTGCCTAAATTAAGCACGCAATCATATTGAACATTTGAAAAGTACTCAAAAAGATTTTGAGTATATTTTTTAATTAAAAAACGCATTACCATGGAAATAAAAATCTACTGATACAAACGTAAGCATCTAAACTAACCGAGGAAAAGTACAATAGGGCGTGAACTATCGCAAAATTCTAACAAACGCCACGCAAAAGAACCATCAGTGACGTGATTTTCCATTACAACTTCCATCATAACTGCCATCACAGCACCCCGCAAGTAATCCAGCATCGTGTGAGCCAGACTTGTTAAATTAAAAATGATTAAAAGACTATTAGTATAAACTAAACTATAGAAACAAAATTCAAAGGTACTTAATTGAATTTGAGTTTCCTATTTAAATTTAAATATTAATCCAATTATATTAGTTAAATAACGAGGTCAACCTCAGAATTTAACGGAATAAGCTAAACTTTTGTACAGACTGTTATTTTGACATAATAAAAAATTTCCTAAGCCACACAATTGGGAACGTGTAAGAAACCTTAGATATTCAAGGTCAAAGGTCCCAAAATTAGATTATTGAGAATATCTCGTTTTGTGCTTCCAATCTTATTTGTATTTCTTATCAAAATTGTAGAGGATAAAATTCTTTACAAATTTTGTCTGAAATGTTTTTTTTAACGTTGGACCGTTTTTGAGATACAGGACGCTGAAGATGATGTGTTTAGCCATACGTACTTCAGTGCAAGTTCAATCTTAGCAGTTATCATCATGGCTGATTTGTGTTTCACATTAATTAACTTCAGTGAGTGTTCATTGTGAGTCTCGCTTTGAGATACTGAGACACCAAAAAAAGAACTGATTTTTGGTACTTTTGACCTTGAATACCAAAGGTTCTTTATAAGTGACCAATTGTGACTTTTAAAACATTTTTTTATTATACCAAAATAAAGGTTTGTACAAAAACTTAGCTTATTCCGTTAGATTCCGAAGGTAAACCCTAAAATAACTGGTCTACATGTCGGTAAATATAAGACAAATTTATTTTCAATAATTTTGAAACCCTAAAACTGGTCTACATGGCGCTAAATATAAGACAAAATTATTTTCAATAATTTTGCTCATCACGATTATTTTTGTTTCGCAAATACAAGCGAAAAATTAGCAAAAGTTGTTAGCCTTTGAAAGCTTTTATGTTCGGAATAAAAAGAATAACTTTGTGTATCAGTTAGATAGTCTACATATGAACAATATTTTACATGTTATCTTAAATAAAATTGTAACACTTATTTTTTTATATCAAGGTCCATACTCAACTCTACTCTACTCAACACTTGAATGATATTATTTATTCATGGCTGATTACAAAATAACACAATTTTTTAATAAAATTTTTTATTTCAATCAAGTTCAAGTAGCAAAGTTCGAATAGAATAGTTTTAACTATCAGTTTATAATAATTTTAATTATTTATTATTGATTGAACTTTGAATTATATCAAACACATTGTAAATTTTAATTTATTCTTAAATTATTTTCATAAAAAGGAATTTTTAATAAATCTTATATTCATTATTTTAATTGAAACGTCTCTTTATTTCACAAAAATGGATCAGAAGTTTTTTATTAAAAATAAGCAAGATATAGACAGACGTTTAAAAATGTTGATTAAACAAAGAGCCAAATAATAATATTGACAAGAAACAAAAACAAAATTAGCGGACTCATTTGAATCAACTGTTCAAGATCGTGCATGCAATAAAAATTTTATATAAATGCATATTATATTACGAGATCCCGCTGCAGTACGCTCATCGGTTTTTTGCTTAAAACCAAAATTTTTAGGTTTATTTATAATTAGGAGACTATATATTTACCAGGTTACCTATCCAAAATTGACCGTCAGTATTTTTAATTAAATTATTTTTAATTGTTTTTTGGTAAAATATATCCAATATTTTAAATAAAATAACGTCTACATCACGGCAATTTATATGAAGATTCTAAATAATCGGTTACCGTTGCGCACTTGGGTGCACCTCTTCGCAGCCAGGTGTAAACACGTATGATTTTGTTACATTTATACGTTCATAACGTTTATTTATTAATCATATATCAAATTACAGCTATTTATTATTTATTTATTATCATATATGGTTGCCTAATCAAATTCGCCCGCAAATGGACTTTCTATTACTATATTATATACTTAGTATCAGGGTGCCTAGTCTATCTTGAAAACTAAATTCTCTGACTTTTCCAGGTTTTCCGGCAAAACTACAAGTCCTATGGAAAAAAGTTAAATGGCAAAGTTGTAGGTAAGAAAAAGATCTACAACATTATATATACCTATGTCGAGTATAAAAATTGGGATTGGTTTTAACACGACATCTGAACCTTTTATACTTTTTAAAATTATAAAATACACAATTTTTATGGTGTGTAAAGTTGTTTTCCAGATATAATTTTCTTTATTTAAGTAAAACATTTATGTTAAAAATTGAATCAAGTATAAAAAACAAAATAAAAATAATGAATTTTATAATTTTAAATCAGAATGAAAGATTCACATCGTCTCATTTTTTTTGTAGCTGGATATACATATTAATAGAATAGTTGAATGATACCAATAGCCCAAGATCCGGCTGCTAAATTAGTACATTTATAATTTAGATTCTCAAGATTATAATTTTTTGTGTAGATTTTATTTCCATAACATGTAAACGAAATATGTCCCTAAAAGTAAATAAATAATATTTTAATTAATAATACTGGCGGGTAATTATTAATTGGCACCTGATAACTGATAAAAAGTGACTTCCTCTAGTTGTAAAAATACTTAAAAATTAAATCTTAATAATCTAAATTATTAATGTACTAATTTAGTAGCCGGATACCGTACTATAAATGTGGAACTAGACTGAATACCACAAAAATGAAATTAAAATTGATTTGAAATCGCTCTATAAGCTCTTAATTGTTCACCATTTCAATATAATATTCAAACCTGTATATTTAAACAATTAATCCTATCAGTTTGTTACCTTCATATGTATTAGCATCAAATGTCAATTTTTACTCAAATCCTAAAAAATTGTTTCAGATGAAAGTTTATTTTTTTAAATTTAAATCCGAATCTGTAATTTAAAAAAAATAAGTTTGAATTTTTTATTTACCAATCCCCTTCATGAATATCAATTTAAATGAAAACTCCTGATGATTAGAATCTTAAGATTATTTTTTTTTTAAATAAATAAAGCACACTTAAGTAATACTTGTAGGTACGTAACTAACGTACGATATAAAACTCATTATCAGTATTAATTTATTAATATTCATATTAATAAATTATTAAATTGATATTAAAGTATTAATAATTAATTCAAAGATATACATTTAGATACATACAGGTACCTTTCATTCAATATTTACATAATAGTAAAATTCCTTAGATAAAAAATAGATTGGTGACAACTTATTTTTAATCTATTTCTTACCTGTCGAAAATCGAATTTTCACTTTTCCCGGGATTAACTGAGCTGAAAATTTGCAGGCAGAGTCGTTGTAGCGATAAAAACCAAATTTACGTTTAAAATAAATTCAAATGAAGATAAAGAGCTATTTTTCAAGGCATGTTTCATTTATTTAATTGCATGCTACTAGAGATAGCAAATATTGAAGGCACAAACAAGATGTTGACACGGATACGGGTTATAGGTTTAAATAATTACTAAAGTTTTATGTCTGTCTGTCTGTTCGTCCGTCATCGATATCACTAAAACAAGAAAAAAGATAGTAAGCTGATGAAAAAATTTCGTCCACTGGGTCCTATGGATCCATGACCCAACTTTTAAACCTGATAGAATGAAATTTATAAAAATATGTCTTTCTAAAAAAAGAAACAACTTTGCATTGGAATATTGTTTTGCTATCCCCAAATAAACCCTAAGATGGGACATTTTCTTCAAATTATTATAGGACCACTGTACTGAAACAATCTATACTGAACTGAACGCAAAATCAATTATTTAAATCGTTTTATAAACAACGATATTATGTGCTAACTTTTTGTAAAAATTATTTTCTACTTTTTAATTCTTTTTTTCTGTAACCGGTACTATTTTTTTCGTCAATTTATTTTTCTTACTTTTGAGTTTAGTATACGACCTCACTCTCATAGAGATAGAAATTGTTGGTCAAATTTTTATGGGACCTGTTCGTAGTTATATTGAACTGAACGGAAAATGCAAAAATAATATAATAAATGCTGGCGGTTCTCGTCGTTATTTAAAATCGGTTTAAAATAAAATTATAGCGAAGACATAGAGAAAAAAAGAAATTAAAAAAAATAATAAAATCACTCTTTTTTTGCAGAGTGACTTACAATGTGCTTCCCACAATTGTATTAAAAGAGATTTATGTATACTTATTTATATTTATTCAGTCAGGATATTTCTTCCTAAAAATTTGACTTCTCAGTTGAATCGGTGATAAATAGTGGAATTAGATTTTAAGTATAATGAAGTTTATTTCATTGATAAATAAATTTTTGATGAATTTTTCTTTGGTATTCTGATCTTGCGTCTATTCAACTGGGACAGTTAACTGCTGCAATTTTACAGCTTTTATTTAAATATTTTATTTATATGTACTTCATCTCAGTATCAAGTGTATTCCACATCCTGAACCGAATCACTGTCTCAGTAATATTCAGGAGGCATTTGATCATTAGTATCGGGTGTCGGCTATCCTTACCGATTATTTTGTATAGTTTTCCATTTGGTTTGCACAAAGTGAATATTGGGATAATTTCTTCTAAATTCAGCAATAGCTGCATACCAACTCCTTCCCATCTCATTTTTTAACTTATTCTGTACAATTATGTATTGTTTAAAAAAAGAATGATTAAAGAATTGAATTGAATTGCCTATAAATGGTAAAAACGCGTTTTGACAAAATTAGGTTTGTGATTTTGGAAAGGTTTTTTTAAAGTTCTATTATGTTTCAAAATAAATTTTAAACAGTACAAAATAATCTTTCTTTTTTTTTTAAATCGCATAGAAATAACCAGATATATTAAAAGAAAACTAAAAAAGTTCAGACTGAATTTTGATAAAACACAATTTTCACTATTAGATAGGTATTAAGGCACAATATTAGATAGGTACAACGCACATCATCGGACAGTCCTTTAATAAATTTTTTTATAAGAAAATCTGATCATACATCAGGCAAAAAATTTAAGCAAACGCATGTCATCGGATATCATCGGATACGTACAACGAACCACAATGAAACAATGAACTTTCAAATATTTTAAATTCATTAATTACTTTTTTAACTAACAGATGGCCTACATCAGACAACAACGTAAGATATTCCTATAAGAAATTCTGATGCTAGGCGCACACCATCAGAAATTCTAATCAGAAAGAATGTTATTGCATAGAAATATCGCACTTACAAACTTTCCATTTATAAATTATTTTTTGTATCTGTTGCTTCAGCTATAAAGAGTGACTAAAAACAAACAATATGATGCAAGCAAGAATGATTTGAGTTCTTGACAGTACAATAATAATCTATTGTTTGTGTGCAGTTCATTTACAGTGTTTTTATATAGATTGTAGACTAGGTATTTTAATAAAATTTATAACAAAAGCATTTTATTTACGACCGTTGTCTTGTCATGAACACTTCATTTATGCACGTTTGTTTTTCTTTTATTTAGTTATGTATGTGTGAGTATGCGATTTTAAGTTTAATTATTGAAATTAAAATATCAAAAAGGATAACTTATTACTTCGCCCCATACATTTCAGATAGAAAATCAACTCAAAAAGTTCCTTTGATTGTGTGTTATTTTCGCAGAAAATACTTATTATACAAGATAAAATTCAAAAACACACTATCTATAATAGTATAGAAATAAACAAAAATATTTTAATAAAATTAAATATTACGCTGGAAATATTTGAGCTTTTTGGGCTTTTTTATAAGTCTCATATCAGCTGATTCTCTACCGCCATTATTTCCAAGTAAAATTGTATACATGGCAGTTGAGTCATTTATAAGTTTGTCAAAAATGTGTATAAACATGACTAGCTAAAACCGATCACGCTCCCTTCACTGTGTCTTTGTCTAATATTATTTATTAAGAAACTAAATCAAAATAGGCTTACAACTGTATATTTAACAGAAGATTTTTGAACAGAAGAATATCTTAACTATATTTCTAAACATTTCTGATAACTATATTTCTAAACATTCCCGTTGCTGCGGGTGAAGAAATATATAATACAATAAACATGGTCCCCGACTTCAAAACTCGTCAGAGAGGTCAGAATAATCATGACTTTGAGTCGGTCTCCAACACTGGGTTTGGCCTCAGTGCCCATTTCGCTAGAATAGTAAGCAAAGACGCCTTCTGTATAAAACCCTAAGAGCCTTAAAAGATTAAATCTTGTTCTTGGACTACAAATTTCAACCTCAGTGCTGGTTTCACTCGATAGACAGGTGTGGAAGCTTTAGACCTTAATTCTCGCCTTCCGCACAAGTAAAATAATTGTATTATTTCATAAGATTTTGTATATTGTAATCAACAAAATTCTCAATAAGTACATCATAAAGCCGTAATTAGCTATGTACTCCGTCAAATTTTTGTCGACCAAATTTGTATAAAAATAAAGTCAAATTCAAAATATATTAATTAGAAAATAAACACACAAATTGTATTCAAACCATTAATTATATGGAAAAAAATGTTTCATACAAAAGTTTTTTGTATTAAAAAAAAAAATATTTTTTTCTTTTACACATTTTCTATAGAAAGTTGCCATAAATGCGAAAATGAAATATTTTTTATTTATAGCTATAAACACTCCTGGCTAGAAATTTGCAAGCTGCCGATATTATAAGTTAATTCATTAACTACTTTTAATATATAAGGCTTAAAGGTATAAAAAAATAAAAAGATATTTTTACAAGTATTACAAACAATAAAAAATAATAATAGCATTAATTATTTTCAATAAAAGTTAATTAGATGTGCTACGACGGCATTGACTGCATATTCACCCTTAAAATGTTTTAAATAATTGATTTTTTAATCATATAGCAGCCTATAGCAATAATTAAATTAATTAAATACAACATGAACTGATTATTCGTTTTTATATCGAAACTACCAACAGAATATCGAAAGTGTAAAAAACTTCTAGTAATCAATCGAAATAGACTCGACCGTTTCCGAAATTAACGAAAACACAATCCGACCCGGTATCTTCAGATTAATTAATCAAATACATATTTTTATTTGTGTAACCTTTTTAGTTTTAACTAATCGCATGCTGTTTTTATACCGTCTATTATATGCAAACATAGCCTTACTATTATGAACACAAACTTTCTTATTAATGAACTAAACTTTGTATTAAAATATCATAAACAAATTATACTTGAACAAATCTGGCAGGTTTGTAAATAAGGCTTTTGAAAACAAAAATTTATTTAATAATAGTAAAGATGTTTAAGTTTTATAACAAAATAATTTTTATTTTTTCGTTATAATTAAAAAGAAAGTTATATCAAATTAAAAAAATTTTTAGATTCATTACGGAGTACTCCTCGATAGTTTCTGGGCCAAAATATTACATTTTTCTACTCATGTTAATAATATAATTTCTACACGTGTGTTTCGAAAGTATAACATCATGGATGTGCATCCACATATAATGTCATCAATATTGTATATTAGCAATGTTGATATTATATTTTGATAACGTCATATGTGGATGCCCATCCATGATGTTTTTCGAAAACACAGGCAATTTTATTTATCATCATGGCGCGTTTTTAGTTTTTTAAATTTTATCATTTTTAAAGTATTTCATAATTAATTTAAAAAAAATTTTTTTTTTTATTTTTTGCAATAATCAATATTGTTAATTATAAAGTTTTAAAATTCATTAAACAAATGGCTAATTGTTTATTTTTCAAAAGACCAATTGAATATACACAAAACATAAAAATAGTCTCATCAATTAATGAAGAAGGTCAAGGTCCAAGATCCCAGACCTGTCAGACCTTACTTATTTTCTCACAAATAAAATGCGTGGGACAAGGTATTAGTAGTATGTACTTTCACCGTAAGCACACTTTCAAGCTTGTACCTACGGTAAATTTACAAGTACAGGGTGCTAAAGATAAAAACAGAGATCATTTTTGTCTTAGGGATAGATAATTTTTATGCATGCAGAATATTTTTAAAAGCATAATTTATACTGTTGGACACAGTCCGTGGTAGCCTTTGTCAGATGCTTTAAAGCTCCAAAAAAAAATCCTTTTCTTATATTTACAGTCTTGATTTTTATGTATGATAGTTAGTGAACTATTTCAATACCGTCTATGAGCAATCAGATCAATCATAGACGTCAAACCTTCCATTAATAATTAATACATAAAGGCATTAACAGTGATAATAAATACATCGATTAATAAACGATGTTTGTGTTAGTCTACAGTATTATGTGCTATACATAGACTAACACAAAAATTGTCGATAGACCGATTTTGCTTATTAACGACTAGCTCTTTTAATTTTTGAGTAATCTTGATGATGAACGGACGAACATGCGGAAATGAACTAATTAATTGACTCTATGGCACCCATACTAAAATTTTGTTTAACGAGTCAAATTTTTTAAACTAAAATTAATATACTCTGACATATTGTACATATGTCAAAAAAAATATAATAAAATTATTAAAAAATAAATAAATAATGTAATTTTGCCAGAATTTTTGTTTTTATTTTTGGGTTATTTTGAATAGTAAAAATGAATTTTTTTAATGTATTCTATGGAAAATTTAATTTTATATGAAAAATTTAATTTTATATGAAAGATTCTAGTGAAAACCTCGAATTTTGCTTTGATTTTGATTTATTTCGAAATAACTGAAAGATACACATATAAGCAACGCCTTAAAAACGCACCTCTGATAAAGTGAGGTTCATTGTTTTTTTATTTAGGTGCCAAGCTAAAATATTAAACCATAAAATGCTTGAAGGATATTGTACCTTTCTCGAAAATATTTAACAGTTTTTTACGAATAACATTTCATTTTTAAAATATAATTAAATCAAAATAATAATTAGCCATCACGTTTAGAAAAACAATTTAATATTTATTTGTATGTAAGTGTGGAAACGTGAGGCAACTTTTAAGGTCAAATTAATAATAAAAATTCATAATGTATTTATTATTAATTTTATCCGAGATAGATCATTATAATTAATCTAATAATAATCTAATAACAACAAAATGCTTAAAGACAAATATTTAGCAGAATTTCAATTTTAATCACGGAGTAGTGTCATTCCAAGTTTTATAATTCCATGCACCGCAACCTTTTATATTTGACAACAGGCTAATATTAACGCTTTAAAATACATAAAAATTGATTAAAAGTCAACTCATAGACAGCTCAGATCATAACCCTTTCTTTTGGTTTTGCAGTAGTCGGGTAACGAAGCACAACGCATCCATTTGTAACATATTATCTTATCACTGTTTATGCAAGTTCAGCATCATATTTAATTGTATGGAACCTTTGAATAATAAAAATATTAATATGCACATATGTTTTGGAAAAATAACGATAATAATAAATTTCGATGTTTTGTTTTAAAAACTATCGTATGTATATAATTTTAAACGCACGCTTTACGTCGTCCGTGTTTAAAGTTAAATATAAATGTAACGTGTGTTTAAATGAATGCTAGTAGCATGAAAAACTCTATTTAAGACATTGCACTAACGCCTATTCCAATTGACGTGTGGTTCCACGTTAAATTCCTTCAATTACAGTTTTGAAGGCAGTAATAACAATAAATAAAACAGGACTTTTAAATTCACGTTATGAAGCAAATATATTTCTAAATACGACTCGTGTTCTAATTTATTAGATAACTGCTACCCAATGAAAATAGTATTTAGTTTCAATATTTTTTAGTTTATAGTCTGGGCGTCAAAGCGGTCTCTCTGTCGTCCCACCTAATTAAGGATAAAACTCAAAAAAGATGCTGAGAACAAAAATTTCTAGGAAATAATTATATAAAGAAAAAGTTTCTTTGAAAATTTTTACATTTTACGGTAAAAAATGTGACATTTTTTTCTAATTTTGATCGTTAAATTACTCCAAAGCAATAAAATTTTTCTTTTTCTAAAAAAAAAATATTTTTTTCGAAAAAGACAAATTTTATATGACTCCTTCTTTTCTTAAAATTAAAAAAATTTCCATTATTTAAAAAATTAATTAACTTAGTACCTAGAAAAATTTTGCAATGAAACCTATGTGAAGCTGGTTTGAAAAACCATTTTGTGGCTGGATGTACTTGATTTAGTATGCAAAAATCAAGGCGCACATTTTGTTAAAGGATTTTGTGTCAATAATAACAGCTTAAATATTAAGAGAATGTTGCAAGATCAATTTTCGGCCCAATTTTGTACCAACCCCTATTTATTTAAATTAAAAGGTATGAAGTCATTTTAATTATTCTTTTATGTATAAAATAAATGATTTGCAAATTCAAAAAACCACCTGAAAAAAAAAACAGTTAAAAGTATGCACTAAAACGACCTAAACAAGATTGAGAATAGAAAACAAAATTAACATAAACTGTAAACAAACTAAACTCTACATCGGTTAAACAGACTTTATTATGAGATGAAAGTCTAAGTTACCCGAATGAAGTTTAGTAGGAGGTTGAACCCATTAATTTTCTTTTGATTTATAATTCGCAATTGGATCACTGAATGTGGGTATCAACTCAACTGAATGTGGGTATTTAATTTTGGCTGTCAATTCATATAATATCAATAGTTGAGTCTGTTAAACCGAAGTAAAATTTACTGTGTTTATTTTATTTTAATTTTGTGTTCTATTCTCAATTTTGATTCGATCATTTTAGTGAATTACTTCAGTCGGTAAAAAATAAGTAAATAAACTTCTACTGTGATTTTTTCGAAAAATGCTTCGTTTTCTTGCTATAAGTGATTTAAGTTCAAAAACCAAAATTCTATAATAAAATATATAGCATGAACATTGAACTTTAAAAAATTTTTTTATCTCCAATAAAAGCCATATTTTAAAATTGCATGTTTTTACTATTAGTTCGGGAGGTAGCGTTGCAAATAACACAATTATTTCAAGTCGATTAATTAATGTTGGAATTGAATGTTTATTAGCAGTCATACACTGTTATGAAAGTCAACAAGCTCCGACGGGGTACAACTTTCTGCTGAGTAGCAATGCTATCTCCATCTAAGGCAATCAAATGTCATATTCAACTAACAATTATTCCACCCGTAAATATTTTGCTGACTATTTTTTTTTATTTACTACATGAAACCATCTCTATTATTAATTTCAAGCGACCTGAAATATATTTTATTATTAATCCACCTTGTATGCGCCTGCTGAACCGCCATTCGATTATCAACCTCATATAAACTTTCAATAAAATCCAAAATTGATCGGCCTGAAATCACCATGAAAAATGCAACGCTACCTCCCGGACTATATAATAGATAGCACAAAAACGGAGCAGCGACTTTTGAAAAAATCACATGAGAAGTATTAATTTTTGTCCAATATACATAAAACAACTTTCATATCTTATTGAAAAATGAACTTTGGTCGAAACAAAATTTGGCCAATAATAGATCCGACAACATCCGTATCCTTAACATGCGAGCTATTATTAACATAAATTCATTGATATTGTTTCGCTTAAAAAGCTCGAGTGCCTAGACTATATACAGAGTATGTTTTGGCACATATGAAAGATGTTTACATTTTAAAATCGTTTTTATATTTATAAACAAGTTTATTGATAAATTTTTATAATTTCAAAACAATTTGATGAATAAACATGATATTGATGTTTATAATTATATTTATTTTTATGCGCCGTGGCATCAGAGTCGGGCAGGGCTTGTGACACATACCAACGGTGTGTGGGTGCAAATACTATCATGACGTTCGAATTAATTTTATAATATACTTTATTCACTTTCAGCTGCTTCTGATTTTCATACGTTTAAGTGTAGAAAATATGGTACATTACAACGATTTGTTTACAAAATATACACCTAGTGTATTTTCTAATCTATATCATACCATATAGACCAGGGTAGAAGCCTGTCAAAAACTTCACTTTTTACCATTTCGAAAGGAATTATAGTAGGATGAAACCCATTAGAAACGGTAGAGAATATAACAAAAAGTTACATGGCAAAGTTGTAGGTAATAAAAATATCTACATAAATCAAAATTTATGTGTAAAATTGAAATAACCAATTTTTTATTATTTTTCTATCTTTTACAAAAAAAAATTTTTCTTGCAAAATTTGGAGAAAACTAACCATTTTATGTTCCAAATACACTGTAATTTTTTTGATTTAAAATATTTATGTTTTCATCTTATTTTGAATAAATATCGAAAAAGCACCCTAATTTTCAATCAAAAAATTTTGTGGTGAAAAAGTGTAAATACAAAAGTTGTAAATCTTTTTATTACCCATTTACTGGTTTCAAAAATTATTGACCCTGGTCTAATATTACTATATCTATATATAGATATAAATTTCAAAAAAAATATATTTGAAATGTTTTAAAAAATTTCCAATGTGTATAGACAACCTACTAATATAAAAATAAATTATTAAAATATGATAACAATAAACAGAGCCAATTGTTTAGATACTCAACTGTGTTCTAATCTATATCCTCCTACTATGTACTTTTAGCCCAAGCGAAACGTACACGAAAAAGGCATGAACTTATTTACATTAAATGAAATATTACTGTGAGTATAAATCGTGATTTGCAAAATAGTTATCGCTACTTTTTTAAAGTACACTACATAATACTGTAAATATACAGCCCATACAGTTATAAATACATATATAATAATAATATTTATTGTAATTATAACATAATTATATATGGTTTATTAGCTAAATTTGATAAGAAAAAATGATACAAAACAAAAATTGATTCTTTAAAAAAAATTATTTTTTTTTATTTTAAAAATTTCTTGAATCCTATATAGTTCAACAATTTGGTCATAAATTCGCCACCAAAATTTCAGCCCGCTATCTCTTTTCGCTTTTTAATTATCTTTATGACGGACGGGCGGACGAAAATGCACTGCAATTAGGTGATTTTTTTAACGACCTATACCAACATTTAATTAATGCCAACAATATTTGCTAGCTTAACAAACTTTAGACTTAAACTAAAACAGTCTGGCATATTATTTATATATGGACAACGTGCATCAAATTGTTTTTGTTTGTTTCTATAGTTACGAAATACTACTTTATCAAGCAAATGATTTATAAATCTGTAAATGGTAGGGGAAAAGGGAAAGGCGAGGTGTCTATCTTAAATTAAAAACCACTGACCAATCATGATTGTTTTTGCACATAGCACAACGCCATAGGGATGTTCATATAAAAAAAATATCGATATAATATATCGTAGTGTTCTATCGATATTTTGCGATATATCGTACAAACATATCGATATTTTCGATATATCTTAAGTGATTTGTATTTAACTAGTATATAATATTGCATATTAGATAGGGTTCGGGTTAATATGAGTAAAACAGAGTGCAGAAACACATTAACTTAATTTATTTATAAATCCCAATACTTTTTCTATAGACCTTGCAAAAACCAAATTTTATTTACGCTTTTGGCTTGCAGTCTGCTTCTCTGCTGAGCTAAATCTTGCGTGGTTTTTGAGTAAAGTTGTTTAGGTGGAACAGAGCTAGCCCCACCATTGTTAAATATTTAAATGCTACTAATATTTAAATATCTTTGAGAACTGTACTTTGTAATCTACCCACACTTCTAATGCGTTTTCGTTAAATCTACTACCTGTAGCCCTCAAATAAAGCGATAATTCATCAGAAATACTTTCGTCTGTTTTAGTTGTATTCCAATTATGCTCAACTAGTTTATGATTATCGCTCCTCAGATTATAAGCCGATGACAGACTAATCACAAACTATTTTTGGTTTATTTGGTCTATTTTAGGACAGGCAAAGGGTTGTTTAGCTCATACAGCCAATTCTGTTGTATGTATTTTCCATTTTGAAGTTTTTTTTTTTTTTAATTAAGGCCCACGCAAAGTCTTGTGTCATTCTCACAAAGAGATCCCCAAACTAAGTACAGATTATACAGATTGTAAATAACTACTAGTGCTGCCTTCGCGGAGAGTAGAAGAAGTTCGTGTCTTTCCGTTTTGTTATTGCGAACAACTTAATTACAGGTATAATTATTTTATAAAAAGAAAAAGAAATGGAATGTGCTTTTAATTTCGCTCGATAATTAATTTATCGAAAAAATTATATAGATTGTACGTATCGATACTAGATGATTCGATAATATCGGGTTGCATCGATATATCGCGTACATATATCGAAATATCGATTTATATCGTGCACTTCTAGCACACCGCCACCGTAACAGTCATAGTCCACAGTGTCATACGACGAAAACACCACGTGATTACTGTGTACAATTGACAAATCAGTTTTTGTTGCTTTGCTTAGTTTTTTCACTTTGTTTACAGTGTGATTATAATGACATTTAAAAATATAAATAAGATTATTTACATGCGTCAACAATCATGCTTCATTCAGATAAGCACTTATTTTTCTAAGTGAGAGTACAATGTCTTTAGAAATCTAATTTTTCATTCAATTGGAAATGAGTGGTCAAGGCGAAGTATGGGGAAACTCCATCTTGACTTTGTTAAAATAATAATTTTTTTTTCTTGGCTACTTATGATAATAATGAGTATAATATTGATAATGGGGTTTTGCCTCCGTTTCTCAGATATACACGTCAATAACAAAATCCACTGACATCATTACTTGTAATCTATTATTAAACTACTTTCGATACATTCATGATGTGGGTGGAAGGCAAGATATTGAGTGAAGACTAGAAACTGGCACGTATTGCACTATGTTTGTATTGTAATTGTCAAATGAAGGCTGGACCGTATTTGTAGAATTCAGCAAATAGGTATACCTAAGGATAAAAAATACATTGATTTTAGCAAGTCCCATCGCGTGGGAAAGATAAGATGGGAAAATATGACAATACTTTTTAAGAATTTTCTAATTAATTACGTAACATATGTTCCTAATTATATTGAATCATAAAAGAGTGATTACCAAAGGTTGTGATCTTACCCTCCTCTCTTTTTCTTTTGTAACAGTATATATATATTATGACATGAGGCTGGTAACCGGTCAAATGATGCCGGACGGACAGTCCCATGTCAGCCAGGACTATGTCTCGATAGTAACAGCGCAATAAAATAAACTTTAAAATTTGGTCTTACAGTGTATAGAAAACCCAATCGATTTTTAATTTCAGTCATCTTGAAAATTTTGGCGCCCCTAAAATTTGCCGCCCTAGGCCCGGGCCTCACGGGCCTAAGCCTAAATCCGCTCTCCCTCTTCCCTATTTTATTAACAAATATAAATAAATAATGATTTATATTTGAAAATAAAAATAATTACTGATGTAATAATATTTTCGATTATTTTTACAGCTTTCAATCCAATAACTACAATTCAATGACATTTTTCATTAATTTTGTTTGGCATTTGCTATACAATTTATATGCAAAACAATTGAATAAATAATTGTATTTTCTAGAATGCTGTATTATAACAAATTTAAGCTACTCGTGGTCCATCAATCGATACAAAGTCCTACCACATACTATGCACTGTGCACGTATGATATGTCGAGTATTTAAAACGACATTACATTAGCAAACTTTAAAACTTAAATAACTTTGTATTTAATAAAGATATCATGATAATCTTATTTTAAGATAAAGTGCCAAGTGTCTAATAGTAAAAATAAAAAATTTTAATGATTTAATTTAATCCAGTAGTTTTTGAGTGATGCGTGTGCAACATTAAAGCCTCTATTATTTGTATTAATGTAGACTAGACAAGATAGATAATTTTTATTTGAGTTTTGCTCAATTTACATGCAAACAAACCATTTACTGCTTGTAATTTTACACACCAAAATGCGAAAATACAATTAGAATTGATTCGAAAACGAAGATATAGAGGATCTTAAAATTAACTTTCTATCTCTTTCTTTAAATTATATGTAATCATTATGGAGATATGAATTCGTCACGTATTATTCATATCTGAAAAATTTACAAAAATCAAAAAATTTTTTTTATTATATCAACACAACGTTATTTTAATAAAGATTTTATTTAAAAATAATTTGTTCGTTGATTATTTCAAAGCTTGGAGTTAAAGAGTGTTGTAAAAAATATTAATGGACACCAGGAGTGAAGAGATTAGTCGAAAATATTGAACGTCTATATTTTGCTAATTTTTATCATTATAACTCTCTTTCGTCATTTAATCGAGACTTCAATAAAAACTGATTTTAAAGTATTTTTACGTACTTTAAAATGGTCCAACCACTTTTTTTCCCGAACTATCGCTCATTTTTATGTTAACCGACCTTTTAAATGACACTATTTTAATTTCGTTTGAACGAAAAATTACCTTCAACTAACTAAATTTCTGTTAATATTACATTTACGGAAATAATTTAGTTATTCGACAAATACCAAAGAGAGCTCGGGCACTTCTAAATCTAGTGTGAAACTTTAAACGCGTTTTACTCAAAACTATGTTTTTTGAACTGGTGACAACTGTAACTCGAAAACCGCTCAGTAGATTTCAATGAAACTTATACAGATTTTAGAAAACATAAAAAGCTAGTGCCTGATACCTGAAGGAGTTTTTTTTTTTAAAAACTTCAATTTTTTATAAACAATTAACTGTTGGTTTTTTCCCGAAAATCAGAAAAAAAATTTCCTGAGGCCGCCATTTTGTTAATTTTGAAAAAAAAATTCAGGCACAAGATTATCTATCCATAAAAGTAATTTTTTTTTGTTTCATTGATTTGAAATGGAACTCCAAGGAGTTGTGATAGTCACCGCAAGGACCCATTATTAAAACCTAGTTCAACTTAGACCGCCATAACTTGTAAAATAATTAAAATTTTTTACAAAGTAATGTTAAAGTATGATGAAATGATACTATGTTTTTACTTATGTGAAATAAACTTAATTACTAGTAAAAAAAAATTATTAAAAAATGGCATTTTTTCACGCTCCTGACTACACCTAACCCCTTAAATAAAGAGTATTAAAATATCAAAACAAACTTTATAGAACATTTTTTTATTAAAAATTGGATTTATTATCGATTTTTGTTTTATATATAATATCAAAACTTTTACACAAATTTTTTGTGGATACGAATCGGTAATATAAGTAGCTAATTAGACGAGACAGTACTTTCAAAGGGGAAGATTACAATATCCGTGACGCCTAAATTTGACGATTAATTTTGATAAAACAAACCAAAATAAGACGATTATGAAGAATGCCAATTTTCGTCTATTTTTCCAGTTATCGACAATTTTTTTTAGAAATTATCGTGTTTAAGTCACATAAATACCACAATTTAAAACATTTTACAAGATTTAATTATTATTTTTTGTTAAATGACAGATAATTTAAACACAATTCAAGCACAAATAACCGAAATTTAATTCGTTTAAAAAAAATCTACATTTGTATATTTAATACAACTATTAAAAATACATGTACGCCATTTTCGACTGTTAAAACCCATGAATTTCTGAGGTCTAGTTTGCACGAGTCGGAATGGTTTTGGGCCCCTACGTTCAACCTGTGATTAAATTACCCATGGATAACTCGAAAAATAAGCGAAAACTCGAAAATTGGTATTCTTCATTTTCATCTTATTTTGGCTTATTTTACCCCAAAATGTGGCACCACGGATATGGCAAACAGGTCCAGGGAGTACTAACAGTTGAATTTTCAATGTTTTCCATCAATTATAATCATATTTCCAAAAGAGGATATTATTGATAAACAAAATTCATTAATAAACCAAGAATATTTAAACAAAACTAATGTTACCTATCGAATATAGAGGTACTTAAATTCTAACTGAATACTTTGAATTGACCTAATTTTCAAAATAATCATACAAAAAAAAAAAAATTATATAAAATTCGATCAAGTATTCGAAATTGTTCGAACTACAACACATGAAGTTAAAATTTAACAAAAAACGAAAGTTTACAAAATAAAAATCAGACAATCAATGGCATTAATTACTATAAATTATCAATTTTTAAATACTAAGAAATCTTATTGTACATCTTATGCAATTAAAAGGTTATAACGTTATTTTTTAAATACAAACTAAATATATATGCAAATTAACAATTAAGTATACAACAATTTAAAGAAAGTTTACTTATCATAGATGTCTAAAATTACATTCTAAAAATTTATCAATTAAATTAATTCGTCTTACAAGGCAAATTAAATATTTCATTTAATTTTATAAAACATTATTGGGTTCGATTGAGCAAGAGATTGAGATAGTCGAAAAGGTTAACTTTGTAAGATATAACCTATGTAAAAATTTGACTATTTAAATTTAAATACAAATTAATTTAAATAAAATAGAAATTGAATGTTTCATTTTTAATTAAAAATTATCTAGCAATTCATACAATTAAAAAAAGAAAATTCAAAATAATATTTGAAGGACATTGGCCTCAAAAAAAAACTATGCAAATAAAATGATGAAGGTAAATAATCCAAATAAATATTTTGATACAACCTAGTTTTTTAACTTAAGGTTATCAAATGAATTCATCAAAATAAGTAATTGACATTAAAATTTTCTTAATTTTGGGTAAATTAATTACCTATTCCAAATAATTCATAATATAATTTATAAAAACTCACCTCAAAAATTGTAAGTAATATTTTCACATAAAGTTTACGAACACCTAATGATTTTCCAATTGATGCTAAAAAAATTATACACAAAATAAACATTAAAAAAGGTGTAAAAAACAGCGAGCATGCAACAGACACGGCCGTCGCGAGTAACGCCATGTTGAGAACTACTTCTTATTATTTGATGTTTATTTCCCACTTATTTCCGAAACGCATAAGTTTTTTATCTTCTTGTCAAATTCATCACTTCACACAACTTAAACGTATTATGTGACGTCAAATAATGATCACTTAGTGAACGATAAAATATCTTGAAATGAATTAGAATTATGTTTTAATATAATTATCAATTAATCGAAAAGCATGAATTAACTAGCCAATATTTTTACCATACATTTATTTTAAATTCTTTTGACTTGTAATTATTGAGTATTTATGTATAGATTTATTACAGAGTGTCTCAAATAATCTAATCTTAAAACGTTTTAGTTTTCAAAATTCAAGCATAGAGTAGTAGAAGTTCAAGGGGATTATCACGGCGTATTAAGAAATTTTTAGCGTGCGGTATAGGGTTCTCCTATATAGAGCTAGTGTTTAGATATCCTTCACTTTATGTTTACGCTCCGCTTTCATAAAAAGACCTAGTCTTTATGATTTAGTCTACAGAACTTAGAAGTAATAACGAAGTTTCGGGGGGAAGTTTTGACAACAGTTAAAGGACCAGATGGACAAGGTAGCTTTTAGAATTCCTATTAAAAGTCATATAGTGCGAAAAAATGAAAAGGATGTTTTTGGAAATATGGGTAGTTTTTTGGCCAATTTTGTGCATTTTTTCGATTTTTTGAATTTCCCAAGAAACTAATGCATTTTTCGAATATTGTTCTGGCCAATTTTTTGTAGAAATAGGTTTTCCAAATCGATTTGTATCTTTACAAAATTTTCTAATTTTGCGTCATTTCGCCACTATTTTAACAACAGTATATTCCTATAGAAAATTTTCTATTATACAATACTTTCTGATATGAAGATAAATTTTTAAAACATAAATCGAAAATTTTAAAATTTTCAAAACCGCACAAATCTATCTGGTAATTGATAAGTCCATGGAACCCTTTCGATTCACTATTTCCCGTTGTATTTATATGGATGTATAAAAGTTGTTTACTTAATACAATTTTAAAAGAATTTTTTCCACCACCTTAACATTATTCATTAAATGTTAGCCATACGGTCTTTTTAGCCACTACATTAGTTCATGCTTTGTTCACGCAGTATACTTTCTCTATGAAATTTTTAATTTGCGGTAAATTTAAAATGAACAACTATTCCAATTAATGTTCTTTTTTAAATTAACTTTTAAAGTAAATTAAAAGTATAATATTTAGTTTATTTACAATATTTTTTCCTGAAAAGAATGAAATAGAAAAAACATTATTAAAATTTTATGTGTTTGTTGTAATGTGGTGCACTCTATTATCGTTTTAAAAAATATAATGGCTATTATTGAATAACTCATTGACATTACACTCTGCACAAGTCAAAGGACATTGGAAGTTTGTCATAATTTTAATCAATTTAGCTTAATATTAAATTTTATTTATCAAAAATGGCATCTTTACCTGCTCCCGTCAATGTCCACCCAGTGATTAAGGTATATTTTTTATATTATTTATTTATCTTGTACACGAAGTTTGATATTCAATGATACTAAATTATTACATAATTTAACCTAATACTATTGATTTATATTATTTTGAAACATTGGTTCCCCGAAACATTTAATTTATTAGAATTTTTAAATCTTCTAAACCTTTTTTTATTTTTGTTATTTCAATTGCAAAGTAGATCAATGAACGGCTACTATGGAGTCAACAAAAATTCAAACTTAGAATAACGTTAGGCATGAGATCAACATCAATGGCACCAAGTATTAAATTTCAGCGTTCTAAATTAATTGTTTTTTGTGTAAAAAATGAATGATTATACTGAAAATTATATAGCCACTCGTTAACCAAAAAGAAATGATCTATTTACGTTGATGATAATGGAGAAATCATACCAATTTCGAGAAATCTTGGCTGTTTTAGTTTTTCAAAAGTATTTTTTTTTTAAATTCTGACTACTGAATAGTTCTTTCTCAATATTGTTATTTAGATTAAAACTGCTAATATAACAATAAACATCAAATACTGTTAAAAATATGTAATTTTATTTAAAATGTTATCAAGAAAATTTGCTTGCAGTGCAACATCAGAATGCCAGTAAACTTAACTGAAGCTTGTTGATAAATTAGATGGTTCAGTTTTGCAGAAACTTTTAAAGATGAAAATTGTTTTTCTCGCGAAAATTTAAATTAAATTTGAAAATTTTATCAGTTTTTGCTTAATGCTTTTAGGCTTCGCGCTATTTTTTTATTTTGAGTAGATACTTCTTCATAAAAATTTATTATTCGAGAAAAACCTCCACTTCCATTTCAAGATTGTGCATGCTTTACACTTGCATAAATATCAAACAAAATCTTATGGTATCTAATAATAGAAAATTGGAAATATAAATTAGCTATAAAAACGTAATTTATGAAGGACTGTCAGAAAAAATATCTTGTCTTGTGTTAACCGAGAGCTCAGTCCAGATTTTATCTAAACATTAAACTTTTAAGCAAGGATTCTCCTATTCGCTCAAACTCGAAAAACTTTTCTATTGTGAACGAATCTATAAGTTTTTTTAAATTGTTTACTAAAAATTTGTTATTTATATTTAGTTTGGAAGATGGAGTTTACTTATTGCTGGTATTATGTATGGTGCAGCAAATCAATCCAGATTTTCAAGAAAAGAAGCTGCTCTTCGTGCAGAGGAAGAAAAACACAGAGCAGCAAAGGAAGCTAAATTGGCCGCTGAAAAGGAATTTAGAGCCAAACAAGAAATAGCAGACCTTGCTGCTTTAGCTGGTGGAAAATTATAGATTAATTAAAAAAAGTTATCATGTTTTTTTTTTCATCTTTTAGTGTATATTATTAAAATTTCTAGTTGAATTTATGGTTTTATTACAAGACCCTTTCTAACCTTTTGATAGTTAACATCTTTCATTTCCAATCATTATGACCTTTTCATAATTTTAACTCAACTATTAATAAACTTTTAATACAAATTTTCATTGAAAATGGAAATCTGCCCGAAAAAATATTCAATGTCACAAACTGAGTTAAAAATTGTTTTTCATATAATCGTTTGATCTCCATCCAAGAAAAAAGGAGCTACTTTAGCTTTGTTGTTAATTATTATAATTTCGAAGATTTTCATCCAAACGGTTACAGAAAATTTTCAGAAGTCATATATTAAGGTATATATTGTAAGTACCTGTAAGTATTAAGGCCATTTTGAGAAAATTATACACTTCTGAGCACATATGCATAACAAGTCTGTAAACCGTGACTCAATATTCGCCGTGTTTGGAATTAAGTACCGGAAAGCTGATAATGGCTTTAAATGGGCTCAAATACATGGAAGCTGAGTTGGAATTATAGTAGGTGGTGAACTTTTGGTCGCGAAATTTTAGTAGAAATTGAATGAGCTTCTGCGAGTTAAAATCGGTTTAGTCGTTTGTCCGCTATCGATTTTCACAGTTGATCAATTTTTTCCAACTTCGAAAAAAACTTAATAAACCTAAAATAAAAAACTACTATAACTTCTATTCGAGTATCCAAATTGTTATAAAACCTCAAGACGTAGTGGGTCCGCTGACAGGGTATCCAGGTTTGTTTTAATGTGAATTCACAGAAAAATAAATTAAACATAAAATAGATGAATGAATAAATAAGTTTTTCACACTTGGCCAGTTGCCCATTACTTGTAAATTTTTTCTCTAGGTTTTAATTACAATTTGGATAGTGTACAGAAGTTATTGGCGTTGAAAATCGGTATCGGACAAACAACCGGAATGTTTTAAGAGACTTAAGATAATTTTTAATAGGGCATTCGACGCAAAATTTTATGTACTTTGATGTTTGCCGATTTTTCCGTAGAATGCGTCGTTTTCAAGAGGAGTTGAAAACTGAGATTTGTCAATTGTTTAGTGAAGTTGGAAAATATCGTTCAATTTCGAAAATCTATTGCGGCCAACGACTGGTCCGATTTTAAATTATAAGAGATCATGCGACGAAGAATTTTATGTACTTCGATTTTTATAATTACCATTTTTCCGTAGAATGCGTTTTTTTCAAGTCATAAGAATTGAAAATTGCAGTTTGTCAACTTATTAGTGAAGTTTGAAAAAATTGTTCCATTTTGAAAATCGATAGAGACCAAATAGCTTAACCGATTTTATTTTTATATCTCGAATTTTTCCTTAGTATGCGTCGTTTTCTAGTTATAGGAGTTGAAAATTAAGGTTTGTCAACTTAAAAGAATAGTTGTAAAAAATAGTTCAAAATTGAAAATCCTAAACGACCAAACGATAGAACCAATTTTAAGTTTTAAAACCTCATTTGACGAGTAATTTTATTTATTTTTATAGTTAACAATTTCTCCGTAGAATGCGTCGTTTTCAAGTTTTTTTTTTTTTTTTTTAATTTCTGGCTTCAGCTATATAGCCATTAACCAAAGGGAATTATTATTATTATTTTTTATACAACAACTGTACACAGTACTGCTAGGCGGTCCCCCATCCAAATACAGATTGTGACTGCTGTTGCTTAACTTTATTGATTGGTCTAAGCCTGTCATTACGTTACGTCAGTCCGGGGTCCGTTTTCAAGTTGTAGGAGTGCAAACTCAGATGTCATATATTTGGGACCATTTGAAGAGATTAAAACCATCATCAGTTTTCCGCGTATTAATTCCAAATTGAATCCCCGTTTTACTGGTCTATACTTTAGTATTAGTCTAATTAGTTTAGTAGTAGTCTAAAGTTTGAAATGCCAGGTAGTATTGAGCCCATACACAATTTTGGTATGGGTGTTTATATAATTAACTAATAGGCTAAGAGTTCGTGGGGAATTTGAGTAGGATGCTTTGTGTAAGGCTTTTTTTCAGTGAGGAATCGTATTTTAAAAAGTACAGAAACTACGTTTTGGCAGGAATCAGCCCTGCACTCATCAGATTTTATGCATTTGAAAGGGATGAGAATTGGTTAAAAACGGTAACAGTTAGAAAAAAAGTTTCAAATAAAATTTGCAGATCATAAATCTTATATTATTAACAAGTGAAGATAACAACAGAATTAATTGTTAAGATGTTCGACATATGATTGAATTTCATTATTTTTAATTAGCATTCATAAAATACTATAAATATCCAGTCTATACAGGTATATATGTATAATATAACAATATGTATTATTACCTATATGTATTTATTAGCAAAGTTTGAGCTAAAATTGTGGAGAACTCAGACATTTTACGAAAAAATGTTTCAAAAAATTTAACATTTGTTGTATTTGAACTTTTCTTTTATAATTTAAAAGTTTGACAAGGATTTATTGGACCCCATAAACCGATTTTGCTCATTCACGAAGTTAAACTCACTTTTTATGTTAAGGATACGTCACCAGATTTTCAGATCTCTATCTCCGTTTGTTTTTGAATTATCGTGATGACGAACAGTCGGAAATGGACTAATTAGGTGTTTCTATGAACACCTATACATACATTTTGCCTGTGCAGTCAATATTTTCTAGCGTTACAAACTTTAGATTAAAATTAATATACTCTGACATACTATGTATGCCGGGTATAAAAATAAGGGAGTGAGAACGCCTATAAGTTTTTACTCATACACACACAGAATTCACATGTACCTATATCAGGTGTATCTGAAATGTATACATGGATATGTGAAAACTTTCAGACATTCTAGCTCCGTTAATTTAATAATATCCAAAAAGAAAACAAAGAACTTTTAACGTTTAGACCCAACTCAACTCTCACTTTTTTCGAGCGCGTAAAACCTGGTTATTGTCGTAGGGTGATTTGTGTACTTCTCATACAAAAATTCAAACTGAAAAAATTTACAGCTCTACAGAAAGAACATACTCAATTGTTTGACGAGCTCTTAGGCTATAATTAGTCCATTTCCTTAGGTCCGACTGTCATCAAGAGAACTCAAAAACGAAGAGTTATCGAGCTGAAATTTTGTGGCGTAATCTAGACCTAAAAAGTGAGTTTAAGTCCGTAAATGAGCAAAATCTGTCTAATGAATCCATGGCAACCTTTAAACTATAAGAAATCATATTTGTAAACTGATTAGATTCGCTACGAGTTTAGCAAAAAAACACATACATAATAATAATAGATATTACAGAATATTATGTATACAAATATTTAATGTACTTCATTCAATGTTAATGATTAAATAATAGTCTACATTGATGCTCAACATGTCGACTATTTAAACTTTTTACATTGTTGCTATATTCGGATGTTTTTCTAATAATTGAAATATAAAACAAGAAATGCAGATTTTTTTGAACTATTTATCTACTATTTCGATAAATAAATTTTAAATAATTATAAATTTTCTTTAAAAATTTTGAGTTCAAAATATTTATTTTCATAATACTTTATTTTATAACATAGACAAATCTTTTGTTTGCTGTATAGCTCAAAATTACTAATTCTTATAACTATATTATATCCAAAAAGTTCTAAATTTTCCAATGTAGGAGACAATATTAACGTTAAAACAATGTAACATCGCTTTTGCTTCTCTACTATGAGAAGTATTGGTAAAAAATTTATCACTCAGTAATTGGGCTATGAAGTGCTTCAGATATTTCAAAATATTCTAAAGCTTTCTGGATATCGTCATTAGGGTTTGGATCTTTTCCCCAATTCCAATATTTGAATTCTTTGAACATTTTTGTAGGATATAAATGTACTTCATCATTGGACTCATCTAAACTTCTTTCGAACACTATACCAGTAATATTATCTCCAAGTTGAATTTGTTTACCACGTAGTGGATATCCACGAAATGATGTTGATAATGTATTATTTTCTTCTTTGATGACATAGTGGTTTAAATGTTTGTCGATACTTGTCTTGCCATTAAATTCTATTTTACATGGAACTATTTGAATATTACACTCACTTAATTTAGTATCATCTTTCTGTTTATTATGTATTATTGTTTTTTGTGAACTCATTTTTATTATAAATTTAATTACTTGAAATATAACCTAATAATGGTGATATTTAAGATTCCCTCGTAAATTTTAAATTACAGTAGCCAAACCATAGAAAAATATATAATACTACAAACGAAAACACACAGCGTTTACCGTCTTATCGGCACCGTGCAGATCGAAATGACATCTGTAGGCAACAACTTTTAATACGCTTTGTAATGTAGAAAGGATATATTTTGGTAATATTTATATTTTTATTAAAAACAATAAAAAGCTTTTTTCTAATAACAAAATTTGCTCTCATAAAACAATGATATAAACACTATTAAAAAAATGTATATGTGCATTTTTCTATGAAAAAAATTTGAATTTCTTGTGTAACTGTTTTATTACAGATGAATTTCATAAATTTTTATAATATCATGATAATAATAAATAATAATACATAATTTATTGTTTATAAAGCTTTTTATTCATTAATGTTCGATTTTTTTTAAACTTCAGAGAATATCGTTTTAATATAACCGGAACTGCAACTTCTTCGGATGCTTTGCCTTCATCAAAATGATCAATGAAAAAATATAATCGCTACTTTTAAGGGTTCAAGGCGTTCCACTAGAAATATATAATAAAACAAACATTAACGTATAGCCAAACATATTGTGATATAAATATTTAATTGCCATTTTCAACAATAAAACATTTAAATATTGTGTTTTATTTTACACATTCGACCACGCGTTGCGTCAATCGATTATGTAGTGCGGTATATGTAAAAAAAAGTAGGAGTTAACACACTTTATAATATTATTTCTATGCACTTAACATAGTATGATTTTCTTTTCCAATTTTATTTTATTGGTTTGTTGATCGTTTATCAATGATTTAATTGTTGATAATTATTTGATTTCTTAAAAACAATTTAAATTTTGAACGTGAAGTTGGCGAATAAAATTTTCAACTAAAATTATTTCAAAATATAAATTTCTTTTCCAAATTTTTTTGATTTTATTGGATTGTTGATGATTATTGATGAAATTTTCTTGTTTGTTGATAATTATTTGACGTGTTATAAACAATTTAAATGTCGTGTGTGAAATTGGCGAATAAAATTTTCATTTCAATTTTTTTTTAAATATAATTTACTTTTCCAAATTTTTTCATTTTACTGGATTGTTGATCCTTCGATGATGATTTTTGATGCAATTATATTATTGGTTGATATTTATTTGTTTTGTAATAAACAATTTAAATGTTGTATGTAAAGTTGGCGAATAAAAGTTTTATTTCAATTTTTTTCATTTACTTTCTATCTAGTCGATAGGAATTAATCGTTTGTTGAACTTATTTTAAACTTGATTAATTATTAGAAAAGAGAAAAATAGTAAAATGTTATTTATACCATTATGATCCTGTTTGCGCAGGTCGGTCATCTGATTGGCGGGATAATTAAATTTCTGTAAGTTTTCGAATAAAATTTTCATATCATTTTTTTCAAAATATGATTTTCTATTCCAAATTTTTTTGATTTTATTGGATTGTTGATCCAATTTTATTATTTAATTTTACTCATTTGTTTTGTAATAAACAATTTACATGTTGCATACGAAGTTGGCGAATACAATTTTTATATCAATTGTTTGTTTAACTAATTTTAAACTATTATTTCATTTATTTATAAATTATTTTAAAAAAAAGAAACATTGTAAAAGGTAATAGTAGTTTAAAATAAGTTCAAAAAACGATTTTTTATCGATTAGGTGAAAAATAAATGAAAGAAAATTTATATAAAATTTTTATTCATCAATTTCACATAACAAATTATAATTGTTTAAAACACAATTAACAAATGATTATCAACAAATAATAAATTAATCCCATGAAATCAAAAAAATAGTAAATGTATTGAAAAAAAAAAAAAAAACTTTTATTTACCAACTTCACACACAACATTTAAATTGTTTATAACAAATTAAATAATTATCAACAAACATTAAAATTGCATCAACAATCCAATAAATTCAAAAAAATTTGGAAATGAAAAATATATTTCGAAAAAAATTGAAATGAAAATGTTATTCGCCTTCAAATACAATATTTAAATTGTCTATAACAAATCAAATAGTGATCAAAAAACAATAAAATTGCATCAAAGATACAATAAATGAAAAAAAAATTTGGAAAAGAAAATTTTGTTTGGTATAGTTTCAAAGAACCCAATCAGTAATCATTTACTGTACAGACGAATTCTCTTAAGTGATTATTTGTTTTTGATAGAGACTTATTTAGGTTGTTGTAATAAAGACAATCTGTAATGCAATATACATTGTATATTTTTCCCAATTTTCTCGCATAACTAAAATATAATTATCCAAATATTGTGAAATTTGGTATGCACAATCTTGACATGAAAACGGAGAGCATATCGTAGAATTTTTCGCGAAAAAACATTTATAAATATATATACTTTTGGTTTTTACTTTAGAATTCGTTTTTTCTAGAAAAAATTCGACATGCTCTCCGTTTCTATGCCAAGATTGTACATACCAAATTTCATAACATTTGGATAATTATTTTAATGTTTATTTGCGAAAATTGGAAAAAAATACAATGTATATTACATTACAAATTAAGCTTATTACTATATCTTGTAGAGGTCTCTAACAAAAACACAAACCCACTTAATACTTTGTAAATTTACTTCGACATTTAAAACGTTAACTTAGAATGTTAAGAGTAAAATCAGCTTTTGTATACATTACCAATCATCTGTGGTATGTTGCTAGCCTTGTCGACTGAATTAGAAATTATCCGGGTTCGTTTCCCAACATATGAGTATTTTTAATTTTATCTATTATCCAATTAAAAATTTTAATAAACGTTCTATCTATTCAGATACAAATGTCGGTTCTACTTCTTTAAAACGGATATTACATGTTAATATTGTAACAAAAATATAAAGTTGTAGAATCTGAAACCGCATTCAACTATGAAATAACTCGCTTTAATTCATTATGTTAATAATAATTGATATACAATTAAGCCGCATGTTTGTGTATAGTTCATATTATACACAAACATACAAAAATTAGGGGATAGACTGAGGATATTACTCAAAAATGATTCCGGCAGATGTTTAATGTAATTGACACTTCTATTTATGTTAGCATTAAAAAGCGTAGACACTATCTATTCAGCTGCAAATGTTAATTCTACTTAACCGAAAAATGGATCGAATGTTAATATAAATAATAATAAATAAATGTTAATAGTAACCGATTAGGGGCTACCGCAACTGAAACCCTTGCATCTAGACATATTGGTCTTCTGTACCCTTTCTTAGAATACTTTATCGTCTGAAGATAAGGATGCCTTCCAGCTCGGGGTGTAATGAAAGAATTTCTAGAAATAAATGAAGGTACAGATTTTTATCATGACCAGTGGCAGCCATACGGAAATGCCACAGCATTTTCGGTGAGATTTCCCATGATAGAAGGATCCAAAATTTCAATAAAATACAACATAAATTCGCTTGTATCCTAATGATAATACTAATTGATATACAATCAGGAAATCAAGACACAAAATTTTCGCTTTGCTAATATGACGTAAATTTGGAATCTGAATATAATAGTTTTATATCATTCGGAAAAAAATAAGTGAATGTGTATATAGGTAAAGATAACTGCTGGCAGCACTATCGCTTTGCTTTCTTACACGTTTCTGCCTGTATTTACTTTATAGCTGGTTCGGGGAACCCGCAGTGGATACTACGTGTCTATGGATAAATCTTCAAGTAGGAATGGTTGATGTTAATAAAAAAATTCAACATAGGACTAGTTGTTTGAAAACATCGATTATTATAATATTGATGGTAAAATAAATCTTCAAATATAAAAAAATTAAATGTAGAGCAAATAAAAGAATGTAAAAATAAGAATTCTGAAATAATAAAAAAAATAATATTTCTTTTGTCAATTTTAATTTTTTTACAATAATAATTTTAATTTCAGAACTTTCTTTGTTTTTACATCTGCTGAAATTTTTCGAGCTGATTTCTATAATCGATATTTTCAAGAATTTAGAAAAATCAGTATTCCGACGTTGAGGTGTTTCTAACATTGCCCATCCGTATTGTTTTCCAACATTTATGACGAGTTCATATCAAAGCTACTGGCGACAACCTAAGGCCACATTACTTAATCAACTGCATATAATCATGAATTTATTAACATCAGTGGGAATTTTACTTTTATCACGGTCGGCCACATTTATATGAATTTACCATTACAATTAAGTTGAAGTCACCTCACAGCGACAAGCGACGAAAATCCATAAACCAACAAAGTGTATAAAATTATGGTTGATTATTGACAAGTCTTTGTTGCTTTCAAAGATATTATACAGTTTAGTGCATTGTTACGTCAAATTCATATTAAAGCGACGGGCGGCGGATGATAAAATTTTAAATCGTGATTTTACCACAGATACGTTCTTTATAGCTTTATGACTTATAAAATTAATATCTGCTACTAAAATATTTGTTTCTGAAATATACATGTGTGCTTCCAATTTCATAACTCCTAAACGCTTTACCTCCGTTATCTTTAATCATAGCTAAAAAATACAAGGAAAACATTTTCATGTAAAATTTTATGCTCTACAATTTTTATTTGAAATTATTTTTTGTAACTTTTACTCTTTTCTATATACAAGCATTATAATATTTTAAATGCCTTTTTTGATAGATGCCGGAGGCTAGAGTAGTTATTAATTAAACATTGCCATTTACTGGAGTATTTAAAAAATGTATATCAATTCATTTTTTAAATATTATACTTCCTATTATCTGCAGGCTACTAAATGGATTTTTTTACTTTTTTCAATATAATTTTTATGTCTAGAATTCTTGAAAATATTTTTAAATTCTGAATTAATATACTTCTGTACGTTAATAAAATTATTTTCGCTATATTATGAAAGTGTAACCTATATGCGCATAGTTGTGTATTATATGTACAACAATGTGTAATGGATACATAGATATGCAAGTCTGTGTTATTTTTCGCATGACGCCCAATCGACTGATTCATGTAATCCGTTCTAAAAGGTCCCCAGAAAAGTCTAAAAAATTTCCGACTGTCTTTAATTATAGGAAATTATACAAAAAATGAGACATCAATAATAAATGCAATCTCTGATACAGTAAACTTTGCATTATTTCTGAAACCTTATCATTTTTTCTATTTGTGCGCGAAAATAGAACGAAAGAGAAAGTATACTGCAATATAAATTGTCTTTATTATACAATATGTTTCATTTTTTATCATTAAGCAAAAAGTATTTCTTTATAATTAATTTGAAAATAATACATTTTTCAATTAAAAATGAAAAAAAATTAAAAGACAAACTAATATATTTACTATCTAGACTTTATACAATATATTTTTATTTTTCTGATTCAAGCTTTTGTTTTTCGAATAATTCAATTAAAGTTTCTGTAGCCGTTGGTTCCAACTTTATTGAGCTTGATAATTCAGTATTTGGAAACGTAGTTAAATTAACTGATGGTTCTCTAAACGTAAATGGTGTCCATGGACCTTGAATAGATGGATTATCGGTGTGCCATAGTTTACGATAACGAACATTCGATTTCTCTCCACTCTGAGTTCTCAAAAGTTCAATCCATTTTCCGACTTCTTCTTTTGTATAATCTTTACAAAATATCACTTGACGATCTCCGTTTACTGAAGAAAAATTGAGAAATAAAATTCATTTAAAACTCACCAAAGCTGTGATAAAAAAAGCATGATTGGTATTTGCATGACAATTACGTTGTTTTCAAAGAAATCTAAATTTTTGGAACAAGAACTACTTCGAATTTAAAATAACAATTTCATATTCATATTCTGATTCGACGGCGAATCGATCGATACAAATCAATCTGATAAATAATTTAAACAACGGAGAAATCTAGGGTCAAGTCTGCACACACACTATTTGTTTATAATAAGAATTCTAAATTAGATGCATTTGGACGATCCGGCGTATAAAAAAAATGAATGTGTACTTTTAAATAAAACAATACACACTCATATATGATGTATCTTTCAAATTGAGTCTTTTTTTTGGATCTGTCGATGTTTTAAAGAGCGCATTAGACTATTATAATTTGATAAATCGCTAAATTTTTAATTAATCAAAATTTATATAACCAAACTAAATAGTCTTTAAATTATTGTATACAGGTCTTTGGACTCGTTTAGAAACAGTTTTGAGGAATAAATCCCAGATTTTTACAATTTGTATAAATCCCAGTAAAAGATTTAATATTGAACAGGTTATTAAATACCTTACTTACAATATTCTATTATTACTTACAATATTCTGCAACCAAACTTGGGCCTTTATGTCGTCTTGGTTTTACATATACAACAACTCCTTCATTTGCTTTTGAAAAATCGAAGAGTTTGGATTCAAGAAATTCTCTAAAATAAACAATTTTGTTTCTAAATTTCTAGCAAAAAGTTCTAAATAAAGCATATTTTACCTTACACCTCTGCTGCTTCCATGGCTTTTACAATATCGAATTGTCAGCCGTTGTAATTGACATACGTAACGACCTAAACCATTTTGCAGAGGAGCTTTTGGGAACGCCGACTTTAAAAACAAATGACTATTAGACATTTTTTTAAATTTGTGAAATATTATATGAACATTTTAAAGGTTATATTCAATAAACAATTCGATTATCTTTTTCGTGGCTATAGAGAAGTTTGGCATGACAAGCATATTTAGAGGCATCTAGAGTCATATTTAAAACATACGGATATGTGGTATGTACGATTCCTATGTTAAAACAAATTAAACTACTACTTATCATAGACTCCACCTCTATAACACCCATTTGTCGGATTTTCTGAATTTTCTTCATGAAAATTATTTGGTCATCATTTAGTCACGATTGGATAAAAGCTTTAATGTTTGGCCATTATTTATTTTCGAGTTAAAGTCGATTAAAAATTTTTCCTTTGTCAGGAGTAATTATTATATTTCATCGTTTCATTTGCAGTTTTCTTGCTTTTCCCAAATTTCTAAATTTTCATTTATATAGTTCAAATTATGGTTGATAAATGGTATTGATCAAAGAGTATAAGATCTTATACTCTTTGGTATTGATAATGTATTACAATAATAATGTATTGGTAAGTGAATTATATTTTTTAATAGTTCAAAATACTACTAAGAGATGGCTGCACAATACTATACTATAAAACTTGTTTTTTTTTGAAATCTTTCAATTATACAATATATTGTGGAATTAGGAAAATTCGAGAGAATTAAATATTTATTAAATAATGGCAATTTATAACTTATTAAATTTTGAAATATGATAAACTTATTATACCATTAATATATTGTTTCGCCACCGAATTGAAGAATGTTCGATGATTTCAATATTGAAGATTATTTTAATTAAAAGACTTTGATAAATTATAAATATTACATGCAAATCGTTTTTACGTTTAAATCAAGAAAGAAAATTTAATAAAATACTTCTTATAAATATGATAATATTAATTTTTGTTAAGATCTAAACATTAATTTAATGTTATAATATATAATCGATTATTTCAATTTTTATTCATATGTTGTAAAGATAACTGTTTATGCGAATGTATTGAATAAAATACCTATAAAATATTAAACTAAAAAATGTATTTTTATTTATTTATATTAAAGTACATTTTTTTTTAATAAAAATAGTTTAGCTAATAAAGGGCAGAAATATAATGAAGTAAATATTGATATTGACATCTGAAATATTTAACAAAAAAAACAAAAATAACCAAGAATTACATGACAAAAATTCGTTAATTATATAAACTTCAAATCAAATTATAAACAAATGAAGATAACATCTAATAGAGTTAATTGTTAATAGTATCAATGTTTGAACTATTGTTAACTATTAGCAGTCATAAAATACTCTAATTATAAAGTTATAAATACATAGATATACAATATATGTTTATTAGCTAAATTTGTTGCAAATCAAAACATTTTTGGAAAAATGTTACACACCAAAATTTTATATCCTTATAAAATTTTCTTCTATCTTTAATGGTTCAAAATTTTGATCATGGTTCCATTGGACCCAATACTCTATATGTCTCGAATACGTCACTACAATTTCAGCTCGCTATCTCTTTTCGTATTTGAGTTATCTTGATGACGGACAGACTGACAGGTGGGTAGACATACGGAAACGAACTAATTAGGTGATTCTATGAATACCTGTACCAAAATTTTGTTAGTAGCTCCAATATGTTCTAGTGTTACAAACTGTAGACTAAACCTGATATACTTTTACATAATTAATGTGGCGAGTATAATAAAAGAATTGATTAAATATTCATATAAATACTAAATATCTGGATGACCGATTTGCTCGGTATTTTTTTTTTTTTTTTTTATAAATTGTGTTTTTTGGAAATTATATTACGTCGAGGCGGAAGACGAGTCCAGCTCGCTAACACTTAGCGAAATTATAAATTATCGATAAAACACGAATAAAATGACATTTTCTAAAAATGATTCCTAGCTAGATCGATTTATCGCCCCTGAAACCCCCTATATACTGAATTTCATGAAAATCGTTCGAGCCGATTCCGAGATTCCAATTTTATATATATATATATATATATATATATATATATATATATATATATATATATATATATATATATACAATAATTGCTCATTTAAATATATAAGATATTGAATACAATTCCAAACAAAAACAGTATTTAACCACATATGTCAAAATAAAATATCAAATGTCAATCAAATCTAATACATGGACTGAAAAGTCCCGGACCTAACAAATAGATGGTGCTAGTTTTATTGCAGTCACCTTTTTTTCCGTTAATACTAACGTTCAAAAGACAGCTGTTAAAATTTCATGATATTCTATTCATTAGGTTGTGAGTTATTCTGCTAACAGTGACGCTACTTTTGTTATTTTCAAAACAATGGATCAAAAACAATTTCGTGTTTTAATTTTACACTGCTTCTTGATGGGAAAAAATACCGTTCAAGCGAAGCAATGGATTGAAAAGTATTATGAGGACTCCGCTCCATCAGAAACAACAATAAAACGTTGGTTTGCTGACTTCAAACGTGGTCGTAGAGACACCGATGATGCAGAACGCAGTGGACTGGAATGATTGTGTTGCTCTTGATGGAGATTACGTTGATGAATAAAACTAATTTTGAACCAAAAAAAATGTGTTTTCTTTGTTAGGCCCGGGACTTTTCAGACCATGTGTTATTTTAAAAAATAGGCATTCAGCTGAGACAATTTATGATAACTAATCGTTAAGTAATTGATTACAGATCGATTGTATCATCTGAATGCAACAATTATGATTATTAATGCAGATGCCAGTAGTAATTCTAATGGTTTGAAAAATAGACTAAACCACGGCTCTGTGAAGATTGTATTTCCAATGTCCAATCTCCTTCTTACCCCACTCCCATAATTTTGCTGAATTTGTTATCTATAAATGCTAGAAAAAGTTGTATTCTGCAATCGATGCTAAAGTACTAAAAGTAATTTACTTCTAAAGATGCCAGAAGGTTGCGACTTTTCACTTTTTGATATGCTAAGAAGCACCGTTTTTTATTTTCTGTTAAAAAACTACTCTTTGTACTTGAAAAGGTGAAAAAGGATGCGGTTATTATTATTAAATGTGGAATAACTTCTAACTTGCAAGCATAATAGGAAAATTTGAAATTTTCATTTTTATCTTCCTCAAAAGCCGATATACGCTACAAAGATGCACTTTTTTGCAATCGACGGAGTATACTTATATAGATAGAAAATTATACCCTTAAAATTTTCTTCTATCTTTTATGGTTCAAAATTTTGATCATGGTTCAATTGGACCCAATACTCTATATGTCTCGAATACGTCACTACAATATAAATACGTCACGACGTAGTATACTTTGAAATCTAACAGAAAATTCTGAAAAGTTTTAATTTTTAACACTCCTCTCCCTTAATTGGAAAACCACCATTGAGACAAGCCCTTTTTAGCTTTTATGCATTTTACATATTAGTTTCTAATTACGTTTTTGGGTGAACGAACTTTCGTGAGACCACTCGATAGCACAGTTGAAGTATATTAAGCCTAACTCTACGCAGATATATTCTAAGGATAAAATATATCTGCGTAGAAACAGTTTGTATTAGCAAAATAAGGTTGCCACTTAAAAATGTTCTAAAAATTTTGGATCTACTCAAACAACAAATTTGTATCAACTCATCACAAAATATAAGGTAGAAATTTGCGCTGAAATAAAATAGTATTGGCCACAATATTATTTATAGATGTATTAAATTTAAAATTATTTGTAACTTTTATTACTTTGTAAGTCGATTCTATTTTTTCGAAAAGTTTATCTAAATTGATATTTAGCTATAAATAAGTATACATATCATTATGACAGCTGCTAGCATTTTTTATTGTAATAAATAAATTCAAAATCAGTGCTAAATATCCAAGTTAGACTTTTATTCTAGATATTTTTACCATTGTGGCATATTCCATATAATTTTCGCTTTCAGTAGACAGCTTAATTTTCATTTAAAAATAAAATGTATATATTAATAGGTAAACAAGATTTCTTATCCCTATATTCGGTGTTTATAATAAAAAGAGTTAACGAAATATTGACAGTTCATTACTTTATCTAAATAAGTAGAACCAGTATGGTAAAGTTTGCGCACTTTTGTATTTGAAGGCTCTCATCATACAAAGTATAAAAGCAACAAAAATAAAAATATGATTTTCAAATAGCATATACTTTAGGATTTCAATCCTTATGAAAATAAAATAAACAAACCATTTTAGTTTTTTAATATTTAATGTGTAGTGGCAACGTGCCCTTATAATTAAGATAAGTCAAAATTATAAGGTCAGATGGCACCACCACCAAAAGCGTAGACTCTAAAACGTGATATCATTGGTTGACCAGTTCGTCGACACATCGATAAACTTCGTGCAAGACACACGAACGCATATTTTCATGTTCAGCAACTAAACAGGTTCAGAAGTGCATACGTAGCCATTCATTCAACATGACACTTGCACGAACAGTACATGTTAAACCATGTACAAATAATTTAGTATAATAAAATAATATTAAAATTTGTTTCATTTAAATCAAAATATACAACATTTATTGTTTCATTTAAATCAAAATATACAACATATAAAAAACAAGATTCCACAACAGGTAAATCTATAAACACTACACATTGGTGACACCGACGTGATAAATATATAAACACTAGAATTGGTGACACCGACGTGGTAATTCTATAAACACTACAAATGATACAGTAGAACTAAGCAAAATGCATTAACTTAACGAAGAATGCTGATACATGAGCGCAATCATATGGGGCTAAGAAATACGTTAACTTGATCATCAATGCATAAGTGTAAACGCTTATAAGTGAAGTTTACACGAGGCAACTAAATGGATGTGGGGTTTAAAAAAAGATATTTTTTGAGTTCGGATCGATCCAAATGGCTTGACCAAAATCTAAATTTGATCAAGCCCATTTGAATGGCACCAACCGCAATGAAATCGGTCAAGCCGTTCAAAATTTATGAGCGGTTCACATACTTTCACACACACACACACACACACACACACACACACACACACACACACACACATACATACAGGCATAGTGGCAACCTCGCAGGGGTAGTCAGGGAGGCTTCCTGTAACCTCAAAACGTCGAGATCTGATGTCGATTTTTTCAAAACGAGGTACACCTTTTCTCTTTCATTTGTGGTAAATGCATCAAACTTGATACGAAAACACTTTGAGTTGGTGTTAACAATTTTTCTGCATGTTGTATATTCATCTATCGAAGTATCTTTCACAGTACATAAATTTTCAGTAACACATCCACTAATTGATTTGATTTTTCAATTTTCTCAAGTGAAAGATTTTGTTCTGTGACCAACGACGGAGCGAAATCAGCTTCATCAAAAACGTTATTATCGAATGGATATATTTCCGTGACCTTAAATCTAGATTTTGTATTACCAATCGTGACTACTAGTTTCCTCTTACTTCCAGGATGTTATAACCTAATTTATTCACACTCGATCGAATATTTTACTCCTCAAGGCCTAAAAATGGTTCTATCAACAACCTTAAGTTTATGGCTCCCATGTGCCGGAAGTGTTAACATTACAATATTGTTCTTACGTGCATATGTTGCAGCTACTTGGCTATCGAGACTATGTAATATTCTACTATCGGAAACCATGCAAATACTTTACACTGGACCACCATTTAATAAATCATCGCGGAGTATCTTAAGAGGATAGATAAATGCAGGTGGAACGTAATGACCTTTGGGATTCATGCAACATATGTAATGAGCTTTGGGATTCATGCAATATATAGCAGTAATCGTAATTCGTCGTTCGAAACTCACAATTATAAATTCCATTTAGTTTAAAATTACATTTTACATACAACTCCATCAACTTATAATAAAAACGTCCAACTTGTATTCTATTGAAACCGATTCCCCGAGCTAAACTAACTGCTGCCGATTAACGAATTACTAACATATGGGTAAATTTCTGTCATTTTGCATATACTATTGAAACATTGATCTATTTTATTACCCGTAGCGTTTTCATAAGCCAAACGACTCAAATCGTTGATGATCAATCCAAAATATCTTTCATACATTTCTTTATAATGTGATTCTAGCTCAGCTTCTTATGTTTCTTTAAATGTTGGCTTAAATGAACTTTATCAATTGCAGATCTTTTTTTTTCTTGTCGTATTAGCATTTTTGCTGTATCTATACTATAAGCTGTAGCTGGCTTAATATACGGTTTTTTTCTTTTATATAACATCGTGGCTAAATCTGTAATAAATAAAACAAAACTATATTATAGCTTCACAATTTCTTAACTTCAATCATGAAAATAGCTAAAAATTAATTATATCTTTAAAAATTATCGATAGTGTTAGTAATTATATGCATTGACATATTTCGTTACAAAATATTTTTAAAAATAATATAAAATATATATTTTAAAAAAATTTTAAGTTTTGATAAAATGGTCGACTTTTGTGCGTATACTTAAAATGTTTGTATACAAAAATAGCATTTATTTTTTCATAATATTATGATAAATAATATTATGGAATGTATATATAATAATATTATACACTATAAGAAAAAAAAAATCTTATTTTTGGAAAAACAAAAATAAGGATGTGGCAAAATCGATGTGAGTTTCCAATGATGCAACGAAAAGCGTGATCTGTTCGTTGTTATCGACCGACCTGTGCAACAAAACTTAATATTAATAAATCTATTATAGTTCGGGTGTCTAAAAGTATACTCAAATGATGATAAGTATTCTTCAAAAAATTGACATATGCGTTAATTATGATTAGCGTAATAACATATTCTTCTATAAATATTGTAAAAAATTGGCAGTTTTTTTTTTCGATTGTACAACAAACTTCAAATTGAACATCTGATTCTATATTATTGTTACATCTGATTCTATGTTATTGTTATAGAATATTTGTATGCAATGTGACAAAACTGAATGTCTTTTGTGTGCAATGTGACAAAACTAAATGTATTTTGCCCGACAATATCTAAATTTCTATTTTCATAATTTTCTGTTTGTCGGACAACGGACATTTGATTTTACCACGTGGTAAACAAAATGGTTTTTACATTTGCTAATTTTTTTTTCTTCTTTAATTCTGCATCATTGCAATCTGTTCAATGAACAATAAGCCTTGCTTTTGTTTGATAATTTTTATCTGTAGTGGTTGTAGTCACAGTGAGCCTTCCCAATTTGCTGGTAGGCTTTCACTTTCTTTGGCAGAATCTGCCTAGAAGCGTGGGGACACTATGCCTTGTTAGTCTTTCGTGCTGTAGCGTTCCGCATCCACTTAGTTTTACAGCTAGTGCATTCTGATGTCCAGATAGTCTCTTTTGATATTTAATACTGTGATTAGTGATTTCTTCTTCAACAGTGTTTATTTTTAAGTCATTATATATGTATTTGTTGCTTATATATGGTGGTATGTTGAAGATGGCTATTCGTGTTTTGGTTTGGAATCTCTCCAGTATTTCAATATTACTATTGCTAGCAGTACACCACAGTTGTATGCCGTAGGTCCATATTGGCTTCAATATAGCTTTGTAAACTGTCATTTTGCAATCAGTGCTCAGCCGTGAATGTTTACCTATTATTCAGTACAGGTTGCGGAGCTTGGCGTCCAATTGTTTTCGTTTGGTCCATATGTGCTTTTGCCACGTTAGTCTCTTATCTAAGTGCATGCCTAGATATTTTGCATGTTCTACCTGTGGGATCTCTTCGCCATTTAGTGTCACCGAAGGACAAGTATCTCTTCTGAGAGTAAATGTGACGTGAGTTGACTTGCTTTTGTTGGCCTTTATTCACCAGACTTTTAGCCATTTCTCTACTTCATGCAGGTGTAATTGAAGTTTTGTGGTTGCTGTTACTGGATTGTCGTGCGTGGATTGCGGTGTCATCTGCATATGTGGCGACCATAGTTTGGTTCATGATTGGTAGATCGGCAGTATATATGGTGTACAATACTGGCCCCACTACTTTGTGGTACCCCCGAATTTATTTCGTAAAAATCTGAGAAATCAGTGTTCAGTTTGACTTCAAAGCATCTCTCCTGAAGGTACGACCTTATTATGTGGTAGAAAGAGTTAGGGATCATTTTCTTAATTTTGAATAGTAGCCCATCATGCCACACTTTGCCGAAAGCTTGACTTATGTCCAAGAAAACAGCGGAACAGTATTGTTTGCTATCTAAAGATCTGTTAATAGTATCCACAATACGGTGTACTTGTTCCACAGTGCCATGATGCTCTCGGAAACCAAATTGGTGGTTTGGAATGATATCCTTAAGGTGAGCTTTTATTCTACTTAATAGGATTCTCTCAAAAAGCTTCCCGGTAACTGGTAAGAGACTAATCGGTCTATATGAGGCAACATCTTGCGGTGGTTTGCCGGGTTTGGGTACCATTACAACCTGTGCTATTTTCCAGTGTGCAGGGAAATGCGATAGTCTGAGGCAGGCGTTAAATATTTTTACTATTTGCATAATTCCCTTTTTTGGTAGCCTTTTCAGGAGGGTGGCGTCTATTAGATCGTATCCTGGAGATTTTCCTTCTTGTAGCATTTTTATTTCTTTTACAACTTCTTTGAGACTAGTCGATTTTATCGCCAGACACATTTGCTGTGCACTTTCTAGGTAACCTTTTATTTCAATGCTATGTGTTGGTGTTGTTTCTGGAAACGGTTGGAATACTCTACAGAGGTGCTCTGCGAAGGCTGTGACTTTTTCTGCGTCTGATCTGGTCCAGTTTCCAAGGGCATTTTTGATTGGTGGTATCTGCGATTACGGACTATTCAGGTTTTTAGTGACCTTCCATAATGAGTAATTCGTATCAGTAGTTAACTATGGGAGAAATGTCTGTAGATTCTCATTTTCAAGAGTTTTCGTTATTTTTTTTAATCTTTCAGAGGATCTGTTAAAAGCTTTTCTATCTGAGGGATATCTAGTAGTGTGCCATATTTTTCTAAGGTTTTGTCGTTCTGCTATTAAGTCCATGATTGCTTTGGTGGTTGATTTTGTTTTGGTGGATTTTTTTTTCTTTACTTTAGTTGCTAATTTAGCTGCACTGTGCATGATTTTATTCAGTTTGTCTATTTCTGTCTCTATTTGATCTGTCGTTTGGATTGTGGTGTGTAGGCTTACTTCGGAGGTTATGATATTTTGAAATCTTTCCCAGTTTGTTTTCTTGTTGTAGATTCGTATCGGAGGGTCTTTGAGAACAACTGTAGAGTTGACGGTCAGCATAACTGGTGTATGGTCAGATGATAAGTCAGTACAGGGTTCTATAGTCATATAATTGCGGCTAATGTTTTTGGTCACATAAAAGTCGGGACCTTGTTTCGATCCGTTGGCCAATATGTTGGTTTACAGTGAGTCATACATTCCAATCAGTAAACTGCTGATAATGTTATCTCTGATGTATCCTTAAGTGCCATTCTAATAATTAGTAGTCGCTTGTATTTTTTTCAGTTTGCAATTCCTTCTGTACATAGTGCTTTAAGTTCTGTTTTATGACTATTGTTGTTCCTCCATGGCTGTTACCTGATGGGTGATTCGTGGTATAGATATTAAAATGTTTTAATGCAATGTGTGATTTAGCAGTGAATCTTGTTTCTGATATCAATGCTACGTCTATTTTTTCTTTTATTATTAGAAAGTGTGGAGGTGACGCTCTGTCAAGCCGTTGGCGTTCCAAGTCATAATTTTGATACTGTAAATCATTTTGACACCAGGCTTGCGACTAGTTGGACCATACGATCTATCATTTTGTCCATCATGGATATCATGACTTGTTGTAGGCTTGCGAACATGCTTTCTAGAATTTCTGTGAGATTGTTCTTGTCTGTTTGCTTAGAATTACTTATATCAGATGTCAAAGCCTCTGCATAGGTTACATTCTGCGTTCGTTTGGGTCTTAGGTTCGCCTTGTATTCGGGTTAGGGCGTTTGCCTTTGTGTCGTTTTTGGTTCGTGATTTTGTTGTGTCATTTCTGTATCGTGCGTTTTTTGTGTAGTTATTTTGTGTTTCATGTTGGATTTTGTAATTTTTTCTTTGTATTGTTTATATTTTGCGCATCCTTTATAGCTTGCTGGGTGTTTCTCTTGGCAGTTTGCACAGGTGGCTTCGGTATCCGGCGTTTTAGTACAAGATGAAGTAGGGTGATCATTCGCACATTTGACACACCGAAAGGGTCTGCAACATTGGTTTTTGAGTGTCCAAACCTCTGACATCTCTTACACTGAAGTATATCCTTCTTTGGTTATGGAGTTTCGAATGCCAATTTTGATTGGCATAGATATCTTAGGTTGATAATATAATTTTTTTTGGGTCTAGGTCGACGTAGAACACTGGTAGTGCTTCTTTGGTGGTTCTATGTCGGGCGTTGACGATCTGCCTAACCTCATGATTGTTTTCTCGAAGTTCAGTTTTTATTTGATTGGTGTCTTCTGTAGCGTGTAGTCCTCTCAGCACCACACGATATGCTCTCTCGCTTTTGAGCATGTAAGTATAGTGAGAGATATTGTTGGATGTAAAATTTTCTCTTATGATTTTATACGTTGGTATGTCTGCAGGCATGAGTTTGATAAAATGCCCAGAGCGCAAGGTGGTCATAGTGTAGGACTTATTATCACTAATTTTGTTTAGTTTCTCTTTGAGGGTAATTACATCAATGACACCAGTCACAAAGATTGGCTCAGGTTTGGGTGTGTAGACCTTTTCTTTTGTATTGGTTTCTTGCGTTTCAAGGATGTCAAATTGCATGTGGGCACTGTGTAAATTGAAGTGTTTTTTAATTTTTTTTGGTGATCACTCTATATTGGGCTTGTATCTTTTCTTTTTTGTCTTAATTGTGGACTTTGTCCCTTTGCCATTCGTTTCCAGTACTTATAGCTCTTTGACTACCTTGTGTGTGAATGGTTGAGCACTTTGGAGTGTCTTTAGTGACAGTAAGTTCTTTTCGGTGTCGGTCTTCACTGCAGTTGGCGAAGAGGGTAAGCTATGACAGCGGTTTCTTGAAAACATGCTTTTCTGAAGTGTTTGCTGTATCATGGTATTTGGGTTATTCATTCGGTATTTTTATTATTTTCACACATTTTTGTTCCCACGAGTCAGGAAGAAATAAATGGTCATCTAAGGGGTAACGCCTATTTCCTCAGTAAGGCTATATACAACGACGTTTGCCAGTTTCCTCGAGGTTGTTCTCCTTCACAACATGCATCCTGTCGGCGCGTTTCCCACCTAAGGATTAGAGTGAATTTTATAGAGGCCTTCTACCTCGTAGCACGGGCGATTAAGCCAATGCCCCCGATTTCGCGAGATATAACCACGAAATTGCGGGTTGTGAAGACCATTTCCTATCTCCTATCTTCAACGAGGGCTAGCTTGTTAGGCTAGATGGGTCGGGTTAATTGACCGCCGCCCAAGACCCGGCGTTTGTTACTCATTTAGCACCACCCGGGGGTCACGTGTAGGGTGTCCCTGGATCAGGTGATATCTCCTACGGACGCGAGTAACCCTGGCCCCCACATTTGCTAATGGCAGAAAAAAGATGCTAGGAAACGCTTGTAAGCAAAATGGCGGTCGTTAAGCAAATTGCCAATTATGATTAGATAACTATTGAAGTAAGCAAACGTACCCTGGCCGAAAACTTTATAGTTTATTTCTTACATAGCCTTTGTCTGCGGAACACAGTTGTCTGCCAAAAAAACAAAAATGTCTGTCTATTTGTGGGAATAATTGCAAATTTTACTGCCTTCGATACAGTGACGACCCTTTTTCAAAATTTTTGAAAAGGAAAACTTTTTATTCTAATCATAAATAAAGCAATTACAAATTTTTACAAGTATATTAATCATTGACTTGTAATTTTCATGTAAAAACATGTAATTTTCCAATGTATTTAATTAAAACATTTGTTGGAAAGCAAAGAAAAATTAGTCTTAGTCTAAAATAAAAATTAAAAAAAATTATCCATAATTTTCATATCCGTTTCCACTCCACCCTTGAGGTAGGATACATTGGAGCGTTTTTTTTAGCGTGGTATCCCCATTAGGCCTAATCCACGTCAGTGATTTTATCTATGATACTGAATTGTATTTGAAAAATTTGGAACTGATGAAATACTTATTGGATATAGCACCACCTGGATTTTAATTTTTTTAAGTAATATGTTTATACAACTATTTCACGTTTAACAAATTCGCTACCAAATACTTTATTTAAGAAAGTGAACAAAACAAATTGAAAAATAAAACTTTCTGTAAAATATTGACATACATTTGCAATTATGATCTGAATTTTGTGCCATCAAATAAGGAGGAGCGAGAAAAAATAAAAAAAAAATTTTTGTTTATATTATCCAATAATCGAAATTTAACATTTTTACGATTAATTTCATTCTTCTGTTCGTGATTATTCCTTTGGAAAATATTCAAAGTTCGCAATGAGAATGGTTTAGAACGTGTATGAATATCAGTGATGAACTATAGTATTTGATAACAAATGAAAATCATAGTTTATATTTTAAAAACAATAAATAACAAATTCATTAAAAGAGTTTTATTCAAAAAATGTGGGTTTTCTTTTTGAAATGATCGTTATATATTGAATAAACTTAATTTAGTGAAACGCCACGTTTTAATTACCATTAACTTATTAATCAACATCGAAACATCATACCTAAATCGAGAATATATTCATCTCCAAATTTAAAATGGAGTAACTAATTAGAAATCTATTTTTTATTTTTAACAGAAAATTCAAATTTGTGCACAATACGCAGCTTAACACACAGAAAACTCTGGCCATTGACTTTTCATTAAGTATTAAAAGCTACATTTTATGCTAAAATATTAAATTTTCTAGAAAAATTGAAAAAAATTTCAAATAAGTTTTCAATTTATTGAATAAAATTTTTCAAATAAATCTAGTTGACCTAAAACATTGCCACAAAAGAATATTTTTGATGACGATATTGTATTTGAAATTATTGATATTAACATTGTGAAATTTAACGATATTTATGATGGTCACCATAAATCAACAAAACAAAAAACCGCATTTTTCATTCTATTTTGGCAAATATTTTTTCCATAAAAAAATTACTGTTAATTTTTTGAAAACTTTTTCAGACAATAAATTTTAATTTATCATAAATAAAATTCTAACATGAAATTTCAAGTATCATATAGCCATTTCGTACCCAAAACAACGCTAAGAGCCTTTCTGACCCTCACTAGGAAAATTCCCAAAAAGAGGAATAATCTCCGAGCTTAGAAAATAAAAATAATACGTAATAACGAGAAAAATCGATTGTCGGTAGTTATAATCATCTTTTTTTTTTTAAGTTTTTACTACGTTGTCTATTTGCAATAGAATGAGCCATGTTCTGGGCGTAAAAATGTGTGATTAAACTGACAATACAGATAATACGAAATTGAAGTTATAAAATATAAATCTTTTTCATAAATATCAGGTATGGAAAAATAAAATTTTTTTGAAATAAAACAATGGACAATTCAGGGATATAAACAACCAGACTGGACACTGAGACTATTTAATTTAAAATGTTGAAGCATATCTTATCGAAGCAAAAACAATGTTTTTCACAATATTAAAATTAAATCATCTTACGTAAAGCAAAGCAATAAAAACGGAAATAAGCTCTAAACTTAGAATTAAAATTCATTATTTCTTTTCTAAAGCAACTGTATATTTTTTTATCTAATAATGGGTTTATGAACGGACAATTATTACTAATCGAAGTCCACTGACACTGGAAACTGACAAGACTAACAACATTTTTAAAGTTTTAAATAAGCAAATTAGAGAATATTAAGGCAAGCAAATAAATACTTAAAATATTTAAAATAACATTTGAGAAATTAAATGTTTTTTAATCGACGATATGAAAAAATAATGATCTGTATTGTTAATATTATGGTCCACAGACACTGGAAACTGACAAGACTAACAACAATTTTAAAGTTCTAAAAAAGCAAATTAGAGAATAGCAACAAAGCAAGCAAATAAATACTTAAAATATTTAAAATAACATTTGAGAAATTAAATGTTTTTTAATCGACGATATAAAAAAATAATGATCTGTATTGTTAATATTATGGTCCACTGACACTGGAAACTGACAAGACTAACAACAATTTTAAAGTTCTAAAAAAGCAAATTAGAGAACAGCAACAAAGCAAGCAAATAAATACTTAAAATATTTAAAATAACATTTGAGAAATTAAATGTTTTTTAATCGACGATATAAAAAAATAATGATCTGTATTGTAAATATTATGGTCCACTGACACTGGAAACTGACAAGACTAACAACAATTTTAAAGTTCTAAAAAAGCAAATTAGAGAACAGCAACAAAGCAAGCAAATAAATACTTAAAATATTTAAAATAACATTTGAGAAATTAAATGTTTTTTAATCGACGATATAAAAAAATAATGATCTGTATTGTTAATATTATGGTCCACTGACACTGGAAACTGACAAGACTAACAACAATTTTAAAGTTCTAAAAAAGCAAATTAGAGAATAGCAACAAAGCAAGCAAATAAATACTTAAAATATTTAAAATAACATTTGAGAAATTAAATGGTTTTTAATCGACGATATGAAAAAATAATGATGTTTATTGGAAATATTTTGGTGCACTGACACTGGAAACTGACAAGACTAACAACATTTTTAAAGTTCTAGAAAAGCAAATTAGAGAATAGCACCACGGCAAGCAAATAAATACTTAAAATATTTAAAATAACATTTGAGAAATTAAATGGTTTTTAATCGACAATATGAAAAAATAATGATGTTTATTGAAAATATTTTGGTCCACTGACACTGGAAACTGACAAGACTAACAATATTTTTAAAGTTCTAAATAAGCAAATTAGAGAATAGCAACAAAGCAAGCAAATGAATACTTAAAATATTTAAAATAACATTTGAGAAATTAAATGATTTTTAATCGACGATATGAAAAAATAATGATGTTGATTGGAAATATTTTGGTCCACTGACACTGGAAACTGACAAGACTAACAATATTTTTAAAGTTCTAAATAAGCAAATTAGAGAATTGCACCACGGCAAGCAAATAAATACTTAAAATATTTAAAATAACATTTGAGAAACTAAATGGTTTTTAATCGACAATATGAAAAAATAATGATGTTGATTGGAAATATTTTGGTCCACTGACACTGGAAACTGACAAGACTAACAATATTTTTAAAGTTCTAAATAAGCAAATTAGAGAATAGCAACAAAGCAAGCAAATGAATACTTAAAATATTTAAAATAACATTTGAGAAATTAAATGATTTTTAATCGACGATATGAAAAAATAATGATGTTGATTGGAAATATTTTGGTCCATTGACACTGGAAACTGACAAGACTAACAATATTTTTAAAGTTCTAAATAAGCAAATTAGAGAATTGTACCACGGCAAGCAAATAAATACTCAAATTAAATTATTTTAAATAATGTTTTAGAAATAAAATATAAAAATAATGATTTCTCTAGGAAATATTATGGTCCACTGACATTAGAGACTGACAAGAATTACAACATTTCTAAAAGTCAAATTACAGATTAGCAAGGCAAATTTCTTAAAGAAGAATTAGAAAAATACCGATCTCAAATCGTGAAAATCATAGTTATGGCCAGTGACAATTGAAAGAAACAAACAGTTTTTCAGTTCTTCAATTTCTGAATTATTCAATATGCAAAAAAAACAAAAAGAAACCAAACAAGCATATACTTAAATAAATTAATTTTAAATGATGTTAAAAAAAAAAAATAAAATAATTAAAATAAATAGCGATTAGTTTAGCAATTCGTTAGTTAAATTCCCGTATTTTAAATAATGTATGAAAACAAAATGTTATAAACGAATGAAATAAAATATAACAAATATATATTAAATTAAATAATTAAATAAACCATGCTTATAAAAGTTTGCGTATAAGCAATCAAGAAAATCAGTTTTAAATCTTCGCATTAATAATATGTAAACTAAAGATTTTATTGATATAACAGCAAATACATACAATTTTTCTAAATGTTGTTACTAAAGCAGCTGTTGATGAACAAAGCAAGATGTATGAATATTGAAGTTCTGTCGTTTTATTAAGTGCTGCCTTAATAAAAAAACAAAACTTAAAATTATCCAGACAAATATAACATCTTACTCAAGCAATGGGTCATCAACCAATCATTAGATCCATAGCTCTACGACATCATTGTTTATTAGAGTTACCAACAAACCAATAGACCCATAGCTCAACAATATCGTTATCCATATATTATGTATGCAATTTAATGCTCATTATATACGGTATATCAAGTTTATACTATTGTTAATTGTGAATAAATTATTGAAAGTGTTAAAGTCAGTTTAAAGCGCAGTACCTAACCACAGCAATGCGCTGATTTGTTTAACTCTTAGCCAAGTGATACACATTAAGAGGTCAGACCCCCCTGTCAATATTATAAGTAATATTAGCCTACCAACTTTATTATTTTATCATAATTATAATTGGCGGAGAGGTGCCGGAACCATGCCATTAACACTCCTCGTATATTATGTATGCTATTTATAGCTCATAATATACGACTGTGTACGTTTGTCAGAGCAAAAACTCAATAGGTAACAGATCTAACTTAAGCCGAACTGTAAACAAATTTCATAAATCATCAAAATTAATAAACATATAAACCTTATATTTATTAATTTAAGAAATTTATGTCTACCAGTAAGTCGGAAAATAATTATACAACTGAATTTTTTTTATGTATAATCTGAATACAAAATCAAAGTAGAAAGTTTTCAAAAATAAATGTATATTCATATTTCCATGAATATACATTTATTAAACTAAGCGTCATATATAATTAATTTTCGACATAATGGTGAACGAAAAAATGCTTCAATTTATCTGGATTATTTTAACTCATTTATGATAATGCAATACTCTTCAATTATGAATCCCTGAAGCTTCGCAAGCTTATTTAAATTTTTAATTTTTTTTCGGGTATATAATTGATTAGGTTTAGTAAATTATATCATCTGCTAGTTCTATTAAAACAAGAACATTTAATATATGTAAATTTAAGCATCTGTTGAAAAGCCAAGTTTAAATCATGAATATAAGTATAATGTTGGCTTTGGCTACTCTCCTAACATATGGTATCCATTTGATTGAAAATATGTAAAGAGAGACCCCGGACTGACGTAACGTAATGACATGCTTAGACCAACTAATAAAGTTAAGCAACAGCAGTCACAATATGTATTTGGATGGGTGACCACCTAGCATTACTGTGTACTGTTGTTGTTTAATAATAATATTAAACCCCTTTGGATAATGGCTATATAGCTGAAAATAGCTAAAGCCAGAAAAAAAAAAAAAAATATGTAAAGTGTTACCATAATACACATTTGTTTGCTAACAAATAATTTGTTTGTGTTTCACTTACTACGTTGAAAGACTGATGTGTAATTTAATTCTTTTATACAGGTATTATTTTTGTTGTTGTATTAATTGTTTGTATTTTATATCAATCTCTCGTTCTAATTATTTTTGTACTTTTATACAAAGAATAAAATCATGTTTTTAGAAATTAAATTACAAGCTTCAATGAGTAAGGTGATGGCTCAGCTATTGTTAAAGTTGTGAAAAAAGCGGAGGATGCGGTTTTGATTAAATGTATTTCTACCGATAAAAATATTTGGTATTTATTGCTAGCTGAGTTAATTGACTTGAAACGTAACACTGTTTTATCAGGTAAAAAACCCATTTGTAATGCAACAGCTGCTATTAAGAATGTGAACGGTTACAGAACTATTACGGTTATGATGGCGATATTAAAAATAAATATTTCGATGCAGCAGGGAACAACATGTGTTTCCAACAATTACCATTGGAAGAAAACATTCCTCCTCCGAATCCTCTATATTTTGAACAGCTACAATTTGAATATGAGGATCGAATTAGACGATTAGAGCAATAATTAAAATCCAATTCATCTCAAAGCGAAATAAAATTGTACCAAATTGAAAAGAAATTTGTTTTAGATAAATTTGAAAAGATCAAACAGATTCTACTGAATGGCTACGTAAATTTGAGGAGAAGTATAGTCGATTTCAAATAACTTCGGAAAACATTAAAATTCAGGCTTTACGTTTCTTTTTAATGGGCCCCACAAAAGACTGGTACGAGTCTAACCTAACAAAGTATGGCCTAACCACATCATGGGAGATATGGAAGAATTCGTTTTGTATTGTTTTTGTTCCTAAAGGTTGGTCTATTATGTCTATATTAGGAAAGCGTTCAGCTTTAAATATTTGGGAGGTTCTTTGATCGATTATGCGCTGGTAAATGAGAGGCTATGAAACGGATTAATGCAACAGAAAATGTATTTGATAAAGATGTGGATACGTTGAAGATAGATCTTGAAAACGAACATTTAAACTAATAGACTGGGCGAAATTACATCCGTTGATAAAATTAAATGTATTAATGACAATTTAAAAATAAACGCTCAGTTATAGATTTGACAATCAAAGTGTACAAAGACATTGTTATTTAATAAATTCACGTAACAATTTTTAATTATTATTTTTATTTTTAAATAAATATGTTTTTTTAAATCAAAGTGAAGTGTATACAAGCAAAATAGACTACATAATCACAATTGTACATTATCTACTCACCGTACCGGTGAGTAGTACACAAACATTACTTAACAAAGTATTGATTAAAAAAATATTAAATTTAAAAACTTTAAAACTACACAATTAAAAACTCAAAATGTCTCAAACTTATTCTTCTATCACTAAAACAAACTTTATTCCCAAAAAAGAACAAGCAATTATTCTTCAGAAAAATGATAATCTTAATCTAATCGATTATATTGAAGCCATAGAAAAGATTACAGATATAAAGAATATAACCGATGCTTATCCAATGAGCTTTCAACGCATATGTGTTTTCTTCAAATTATCTGTTATAAGTATACCTGCTAACATACCAAACGAAATTCTACAAACAAGCCTTGAAAATAACAACATAAAATTAGCATCTCACATTAATTACTTAAAAATTAGTAGCGACCCAAAATACGCACACATAAGAAGTGGAAAAAGCCAGGTATATGTTCACAATAATATGACTAATCAAATACCTGAAACTTTACTAATTGAATACCAGGATGAGACCTATAGAATATTCATCAGTTCTCATGAAATAAAATGTGACATATGTAAAAAATTTGGACACAAAACAGAAAAATGTAATAAACGCCCTAATTTAAATAACGACACCACAACGAACAATGGAACTAAAATAATGCAAAGCAGTGAAACGCCACATGAATCCTTACGTTTAACTACGGTAGATTTTCCAAATATAACTAATGAAATTTCAGGCGATATAAATAAATCACGCAACAAGCGGAATGCAGCAGAATCACCCGAAACCTCTACGAATTTTTCACAGGAAGGAGAAAAAAAACGCACTGTCAAAAAACTCAAACAAGAAAAAGAAGATATACTAGCTGAAATCAGGGAACAAATTTCATTAAGCAAAGGCAAAATGTCTGATATAATAACTCCAACATTCCCAATCTCCTTAGAAGACCTCATAGTATTTATGCACGACACGCACATTTATGGTTACAAAAAAATTCCCGAATTTACTAACAAATATACCAACAATACAGCTGCATTAATAGTTATGTTACAAGAGGTCTACAAGCATATAACGAAAAGCAACATTAAAGGTCGTATAACCAAAATAATATCTTATTTGGCCCAAGAAGTTGGAGCTGAATGTATCCAAATGGAAGGAGTGAGTGGCCGAACTGCATGTGACCTGGAAGAAGATTATCTCTCCGATGAAACCGAGATCACAAGCCAATAGTTTCTGTACTCTTTTCTATATCATATAAGTGCTTATTTTTATTTAATTTTTTTAAAGGTTTAAGTGATTAAAATGGCAGTGAATAGTGTTAGTCGTAAGTTGCGATTAATGTTTTGGAATACACGTAGTGTTATCCAAAGATTGGAAGAACTCGAAAAACTATTGATAGACTTGGATATCTTTGTTTGTGTCGAATCTTGGCTAGACGAAATCAATCCGACGAAGAAATTTATTAAGTTCTCTGAATTTAATATATTGTGGTTTGAATATATAACCTTATACTGTACCCTTGCATAAATTTACACTTTAAAAGTTTATTATATAAGTTTAATTTTTTTTTTCTGTTATTTTTAAAATTTATTATAATTTATGTTGTTGTTTTGTAGCTTAATAATTTACTTTTTGTAGATTAAAAGCTTAATAAAAAAAAAAAAAAAAATAAATAAATAAACGCTAATTATGATTGTGGGTCTAATGTATCATTAATCAACCAACGTGTTGCTGATTTGCTTAAGTTAAAGCTAATGAAACACAGAGGTGTATTAAAAACAATCAGCGAAAATAATTTGGGAATATTATTGACTATTGGACAACTCATGTTGTTAAAAATGATAATTTATCCTATGATATGTTACTTGGTACTGACGCTATAACAAAATTTAAGCTGATTCAAATGAAAATTAAAAAATTTGCCAGCGAATCAATCAGCGAGAAAGTAACATATCTGCAGGAAGACCGATCGATTAATGATCAGAAAACTCCTTTTAAGCGATCCGATGATGATCAGATGCGAGTTCAACACAAGGGTAAAGAGTTAGCTGAAAATGTTGAATCAAATTTAAATGAATTTGTCGTCGACTTACAACATATTGAAAATGATGATACGAAGAGAAAGATTTTTCAATGAATTACGAAGTATCGGCACACGTTCACTAAAGATAAATTTGATATTGGCAAAGTAAAGTCTAAAGAATCAGAGATAAAATTATTAAGAAACGAATATGTTACCTGTCGACCATATAAATGTTCAATACCGGATGACGAAGAAATTAGAACTCAAATCAAGAAATTATTAGACGTCGGAATTATTGAAGAATCGGAATCTCCGTTTGCTTCTCCAGTCTCATTGGCTTTCAAGAAAGAAGATGGTAAAAAATTCCGGTTATGTATTGATTTTAGAAGATTAAATAAGCTAGTAGTTCTTGAATGTTTTCCATTCCCTACAATACAAGTTGTAATCGAAAAAGTAGAGAATTGCGAATATTTTACGGTTCTAGATATAAATTCTGCATTCTGGTGTATCAAACGGAAAGAACAAGATCAAGAGAAAACATCATTTATTACGAAATGTGGAAAATTCATGTTCAAAGTTCTTTCTTTCGGTCTCAAAACAACTCCCGCCACGTTCCAACGAATATTATCAAATATTTTGCGAAGAAATAATTTAGATATATTCTGCGTCAACTATATCGACGATATCTTAATTTTTTCTAGAACTTGGGAGGAACATCTCCAACGTATTGTTAAAATAAAAATGTTTACAAATTATTAGTGCTGAAGGTTTCAAATTAAAATGAAATAAATGTTTGTTTGCAAGTAAATCGGTGAAATATCTGGGTCATACGATTTCGAAAAACAAAATTTCACCTGCTCAAGGGAACTTAACTTTTATCCAACAGCTTAAAGACCATCGGATAAAACTGGAGTCCGTAGTCCTCGGATCCATAAATTTTTATTTAAGATACATAGAAAACAGTACCCAGAAACTGGAACCACTCCACCGTTAATTAGGGAAAGGAGTGAGATTTGAATGGTGAATGTGAACAAACCTTCAATCTCATAAAGTATTATTTATGTTCAACTCCTATCCTTGCTATTTATGATATTAAAAAGCCTATCTTTATAGAAACCGATGCTAACTATAAAGGTATAGGCGCTACCTTAAAACAACCGCAAGATAACGGAATACTACACTCAGTGGCGGGTGTAGTATTCCGTCATCGTAAGCACTCAGATAGGGAAAAGCGCTTTGACATAATTCATTTAGAATGCAAAGCCATTAAGGATATAATAAAATTCTGGCACTACTACTTTATCGGAAGTTCTTTTATAGTATGCAGTGATCATAAGCCGTTGGAGAATTTAAAAACAAAAGCAAGAACTGATGAAATACTTGGTGACTTAATTATGTACTTATCACAGTTCAACTTTAATATTATTTATAAAAAGGGCAAAGAAAATGTTCTTGCCGATTTATTGTCAAGAAACCCAGTTCTTGAATATTTCGAGAAAGAAGATGCGATCCAGGTCGTGAATTTAATAGATTTAAAAGTTATATTAAAAGACCAAGATGAACATCTTTCTGATTCTAAAACAGCTAGAAACATACAGTTCAAACAGGGATTAATTCTGAAGAACTTAAAAGGAAAGTCCAGAATTTTCATTTCTCAAGTTTTGGGACAGAATATAATTGAATTCGTTCATCAACATTACGGTCATATAGTTCTAGCGCAGATGATCGCTACGATCAGGCCGCACTATTATTTCAAGGGTATGGACAACGCTGTACATTCCTTCTATAAGAAATGCCAAGTTTGAATGAAGAACAAAGTTCGTCGTAGTCGTGCTATCGGCCTCTTATCAAATCTGGGGCAAGCTACTGAGCATTTCCAGATCATGTCACTGGATACTGTCGGAGGTTTTACAAGTCACCGTTCTCCTAAACGATACATGCATATATTAGTAGACCATTTTACCCAGTACGCATGGATATCCACTTCAAAAGGACAGGACGCTCAAGTTTTTATAAATCTGCTGCAGCCTATTATCAAGAAACATAATATTTCTATCTTACTCGTTGACCAGTATACAGGTTTAAATTCAAGTGACTTGAAAATTTATTTAAGGCAAAATGGAACAAATTGTTTTTACTTGTATTGATCTGATAATCCAGAATCAAATGGACTTAACGAGCGTTTAAATCAAACATGAGTTAATCGCATAAGATGTAAAATTAACTCTGAAAATAAAAAAAAAGCTTGGTCAACTCTTGCTCTGGAATGTGTTGAAGATTACAATAATACCATTCATAGCTCTACACACTTTGCATCGTCATACCTATTACTTGGAAAGAAAACTACGATGTCACCCCTTCAGGAAGACAATGAATCAACTCTTGAAGACCGAAAAGTTGCTTTCTAGAAATCTATGAGAAATTTCCAAATTAACAAGAAACGTATTGATAAGATTCGACGGCAATATACTTTCCGGGTCGGTGATTTGGTATACATATCGAATGGAAGTAAATTATACGTATAGGACCTTTTCCTATCGTTAGACAAATTTCACAATCTTTTTATAAAGTTGCAAGCGGAAAGAAAAATATTTCCAATTTCAATAAGTTGCTTCCTTTCCGGCCCCATCAACCGTCTCCAGAGGGGGAGATATAATGTTGGCTTTGGCTACTCTCCTAACATATGGTATCCATGTGATTGTAAATAGTGTTAAGTGTAACCATAATAGACATTTGTTTGCTAGCTCTATTTATTAATATTTTCACTTACTACGTTGAAAGACTGACTTGTAATTTAATTCTTTTATACAGTTATTATTTTTTTGTTGTATTAATTGTTTGTATTTTATATCAATCTCTCGTTCTAATTATTTTTGTACTTTTATACAGAGAAATAAAATTTTAGATAAGCAAGCGTGCTCCTTTTTTGTATCCGTTTCCGCACCACCCTTGAGGTAGGATACATCGGCGCGTTTTTGTAAGCGTGGTATCCCCAGTAGGCCTAATCCACAACTTATTTTCTGTGCAATAACTAACTAAATTTACTTACAATTTATCATTTTAGATGGCAATAATTTGTATTATTCAATGATTTTGTATTCTATATCTCTTTTATCTTTTCATTAACAGGGTAAATTTTTTTATTTTAGTGAGAACCTTGATATAAAATTAAATCCGATCATTTTAAATCGGATTCAATTAGAATTTAATGGAATTTTCAATTCAACACGATTGAATTCCAATTGAATCCTATTGAGTTTGAATTTAATTCATTGGAAATTAAATGGAAATTTGCAGTTCAATCCGATTCAATTCAATCCGATTGAATCCAATTTATTCCAATTGATATTATTTTACATCATCTTGAAATTTATTTTTTCAATATATAATACTTGTTTGATATAGCAGTTGCATAAATTGATTTTCTAAACAATTAAATTTGTTAATTGATATTTTAAATTGTTAAATTTATATTTTGTATATTTAAAAAGCCGTAAATAACAAGGATGTGGCTCGCATAATAATTCAATTTTTAAAATTTTTTAATGTACCAGTACATTTCAATGTCGATTTTTAATTTGCTCCCTTAAAATTTGTATTTATAACCATAAGGGGGGGGGGGGGTCACGTAATTATTTTTAAAGAAAAATTTGTTTAGTAGATTTATATTTTAAAAAGCTTGAAAAATTATACACATATGACAAAATGCCAAAGAATATCATTTATGTGTCAATTTTCCAAAACAAAATTTCAATATGAAGTTTGTTTTTTTTAAATATTTGGATTTCTTGGATTGGGTATATTTTGGAAATTACGTTATACATATGGCTGAGTCGTACAGTGTATAGTGTTGTGTAAAAAACCAACGATATTTCACGTGGAAAATTGAACAGTTAAATTCTGAATAAACATTTTTTTATATCGTCTGTCGATTTTAATGAAAAGAGTTTAATGAAAATCAATATCCAGTGTATTCTTCAGTAAAAATGGTTAACATGAGAAAGATTTTAAAAATAATTCAAAAATTTATAGTTGCGTAAAAAAGAGGTTAAAAGAAGTTACAAATTTGAAAATACAGTCAGAAAAGTAAATAGCAAATTCCGAAATTTTTATAGCAACAATTGAAACCATATGTACAGCATTCTTGTCTAAACAAAGTAATTAAAATTTAGGTTAATGGTATATTGACAGCCGAGCATTCCAGTCAGTAAATGTCTACATTCGAAATATTGCTATTTGAATGGAATGGAAACAGATTTTAAAGACGTACTATGTGTATCTAATTCGTCTGTAAATATGTTATCTGTAGCTCAGATAGTAAAAAATGCGAACCAAGTAAAATTTGATAATGGTTACTGTAAAATATTTAATCAGAGAAGGGTTTGTTTGCAAACATTGAATCAGAGAACGACGTATACAGACCTCAAACCAAAATCGGTAAATGTATGTCGGCTGTTTTTAATAATAAAAGTGCTTTAATGTGGCATGAAAAATGGTTTAGTAAAGTGTATTAATTTGAAGAAAGGTATGAAAATGAAATTAAAACAATACTGTTTGTAAGGAAGGTAAGCAAAGTTGTAAACCATTTCAAGAAGCATATCACGAGCAGCATATACGCAAAATATATTCTCACATATATAGATATTCTATAAAAATATTCGTGTATTTTCTAATGCATAAGTCTGAGATGTTTCTTAAATTTGTAGAATTTAAATCGAAAATCGGTTGAAAAAGCAAACAGGGAATACAAGTAAAGCTCTATGTTATGTTCTGATAATGGTACAGAATATATAAATTCTAAGCTTATAAGTTATTTTGCAAATAATGGTATACAATATGAAACGTAGTCGCTTCCATATCTGACCAAATGATTTCGCTGAAAGAACCAATCGTAAACTGGTTGAAGGAACAAATTGTATTCTATTTGATGCAAAGTTACATGAGTCATTTTGTAAGCTGTTAACATGGCAGTATATATTTTAAATAGGCCTGCAAATGAAATGTGGACTAATAAAATACCAAATTTATGGTTTTTTGGAAGTCCAGTGATGGTGCCGCATGTATCGATAGAGAAAAGGACAGAATGGGACAAAATATACTTTGGGTTGCTGAGAAAATTTTTAAGTATATACCATCTACGATCCGATAAAAAACATTGTTACAACTAGTAGTTATATTGTAATACTAGAAAAGAAACGAAACCTAATTGATGTCATTCTAGAGATCACAGATTCAGTGGTGGAGTAACCAGAGGAATCTGTGGTAAATAAATGTTTTGATCAGGTTGAGAATAAAAGCATACAGACAAAAGATGTTAATAACTGTCCCCTGAGATATTTTACAGTTACCAGAGAAAACAGACCTCACAGAGGCTGCAAATATTAGTTATTTATTCTATGATCAATGAGGAAAATAAAAAAAGAAAGTTACTCAAAGAATATGGAATATACCAATGTGCATGTGTACCACTAGAATCTAAATAAAGTTTTGAAATTAAGAAACGCTGTTTAAGATCACTTGCTTGGTATCATAGAGTAGAGAAATAATATTTATAAAGATTAACCCTATTAACCTTTTATAGGTTTTTATAAAAAATCATAGTAACAATATATACAATACATAGTAACAATATAATATACAACGGACGTTGGATATTTTAAGATATGACTTCCAATTGAGGAGGCGTATAAATTATTGTAGTTTTTCTATTTATTGGAAAAATGTAAACAAAAAACGTATAAAATATTTTTGGTGACTTCCCCTAATTGAATGCTATACAAACGAAAGATTTACGATTTTATTTCACATCGATAGCAAAAAGTGTGGCATATCCTCTATTTGTAAAATATTTTAAAAACATATCACATAACATATACCTGAGCTTACCTAAATACATAAATACAACCAAATCAGAAATGACACTGTATTTACACAATACACAAACTTAACAAGATGAAATATAAAAATAGAATTATAAATAAATAATAACTGTATAATAACTGTAAATAAATTAAAAATATCGTAAAAATTGCGAAATACAATCAAATCCTGATGTGTCAAGCTATATTTAATTTCCTTGAAAGCTGCAACGTGCCGTTCAACGTCCGTTCGCTTTAACGCACGTTTAAAATAAACTCTAGTATGACAGATTCCATTTAACTCAATAAAAGCTGAAACACACGTCGATTTCAGCGTCCGTTGTTGCGTTGAAAAAATATAGTGTGGCAGAGCGGTAACGCAGTTTGATGTGTCTAATTCTAATTTTGTCTACTAATGAGTGCAAATTAAATGTGGAAACTTTTATAAAGTGCAAATTAAATGTTTAAAAGTCTAATATTTGTGAAAACAGATTACTTTATCAAAAATTGATTGGTAGTATGATATATTCGGCTGTTTTGACCCGACCTGACATCGCCTATTCAGTCAATTCAACAATTCTTATTTAATTGTTCACTCGAATTATTAATATGCTAAATGGGTATTAAAATACTTATGGAAGGTAAAAGATTATTGCTAAAAATATTCCAAAGCAAAAACAGATCTAGAAATATTTTTAGATTCTTATTGGGCAAGCGATACTATTTACAGACGGTCATACACAGGATTTTTTTCACGAAATCTGGCTCGGCAGTTTCTTAGGATAGCAACAAACAAAAAAACTGTTTCTTTAAGTAGTTGTTGAAATGTAGCTTCGTCAACGAGACGAAATCCGTTCAAGTAACATTTATTATGAGAAAATAAATTTGCGCAACGGTTACAATGAACGGGGTTAATTTTCCACATCAAATGATTTGAAATATCTGGATATACACCTTGATAGAAGACTTACATGGCGTAAACAATAGAGTGTTATCATTAATTAATGTCTTTAGTTATTAGTTATCATTAGAAAAGGTGCTCTTGTATAAAATAATTTTTCAAACCGGTGTGGACTAAATAACATACAACTCTGGGAGGACACTGCGAGTAACACTAATATATAAATTCTCCAAAGATTTCCTTCAAAAGTGCAACGAACAATTAGTGAATCCCCGTGGTATGTGCGTAATGACTCTATTCACAAGAGTCTGGGAGTACTCGCAGTACGTGAAATAATTGCGTGTTTCAGTGACAGATACTTGTCTCGCCTCGAAAGGTATCCAAACACCGAGAACATTGAAAAAATATAATGTATCATTTTCTGTGTCAATTCTCCTTAAGATTGTACAAGAAATAGTGTTTAGATATTTTACTGTAGTGCGATTGAGTAATTTTTTTTGGACGGGTCATTGCATTCCAAATCATCAAATGTTGTGTCCAGATTACCACCAATTTTGATGAAAATAGTTCACTTAAATAATAAATTTGAATTTTCAACAATTATAATAGGCTGAAATCTCAAGGAATGAAAATATAGTGGTGTTATTAACGGATTCTGGGATTCTGGGACTCAAAATAACACTAATTTTATACCAGATTATGAAAGTTTAGGAGATAATCAAACTGACCATATTATTTTTTGTATCTCTTTTGCTTCATTTTTTACCCCAAAAGGGGGGTTTTTCGAATTTATTTGACTTTTAATTTTGTTTTTTTCGAATGATACTAATGATCCAGATCTCTGATTATTTTGAGAAAGTAAGTCGACTTTATGAGAATTTCAATAACTAGGAGAAAAAAATTTTAAATCAAGAACAATTGGGTATATGAAAAATGTTTTTTTAATGTTTTGCGTAACGAACACTAAAAAGTCGGTTATTCTTTTTCTAGGGAAAAAGTTCAACGTTTGTGCCTATTTTCGTCGAAATCAGAGATATGTCAACGCCCAACATTTAATCTTTTGGAATACAATGACCCGTGTCAAAAAATACTATTTCTTAAGTCAAAAAACATTATTTCTTGTAAAATCTTAAAGAGAACTGACAAAAAGGTTGATAGCTCTATAATAAAAACATTCTCTAACTTAATATGCATTATATTTTGTCGTTCGCACATAAATATCTCAAGAATAATTACACATATGTTATAAAATTTGGTATGCACAATCTTGACATGAAAAATCAGAGTAACTTTTTTTTTAGTAACTTTTTGTATTGCTATATACCTATTTTTAAATAAAATTTAGTAAATTACCATATAGTTACTAAAAGCATAAATACAACTCTCTGAAAACCTCTATTCACGTCATTTGCACCTTGGTGTTAGATATTATATGTTCGTGTCTGAAACTCTGAATTCACCATAATGAGCATAGTTATGGTGGAGAAGTTGTAAGCTTTTGTTGGGTCATTGGTTTCGATAAATACAGAGGTACAATTGGTACAGAGGACCAAAATGTCTTGGAGCAAGGGACGCAGCTGCGATTCCCCTGTTATCTTAATATGTATGCACACTATAATTTCTAGAAGCCCAAAAAATAGTGTAGTCAAATTTTCCACTTCTAAAATTTGGCACAATATGCTTTAGCCTGTTGAGCTTCCTGTTAAATCGGTCCGCCACTGATTGGATCTAAATCAAGTGAAGTAGATAATATCTTTCTAGTGGTATCTAAAGTTCATTGTTCACGAATAAAAATTTTCTGTATAACAATAATCTAAGTTTATATTTTTATCTGTATTCGTTCGTAAAAGGTTGTAATTTGTGAAAAGCTCGTTTACGATATCCGTGGGTCGTGGATTTTTTGATGGATTTTGGTAAAACAAGCCAAAATAAGATGAACATGATGAATACCAATTTTCGAGTTTTCGCCTATGTTTGGAGTTATCCAAGGGTAATTTAATCACAAGTTGTACGTAGGGGCTAAAAACCAACCCAACCCGTGCAAACTAGACCCCAGAAATTTATGGGTTAATAACAGTCGAAAATGGCGTACATGTAAATAACCGAAAATTACTTCGTTTAAAAAAAACCAGCATTTGAATATTTAATACAACTATCAAAATACATGTACACCATTTTCGACTGTTATTAATCCATGGATTTGTTGGGTGTAGTTTGCACGGATCAGGTTGGTTTTTTGACCCCTACGTTCAACCTATGATTAAACTACACATTAATTCATGGGATGTAGTTTGTACGGGTCGGGTTGGTTTTTGGCTCCTTTGTTCAGCCTGTGATTAAACTACCCATGGATAATTCGAAAAATAGTATTCTTCATTTTCGTCTTATTTCGTGTTTTACAGAAATCCATCAAAAAATCGAGGGGCAATGGATATCGTAATCGAGCCGTAATCTAAGCACAATGTAGTACGTCTTACATGAAATACTTCGAGTTAAATTTAAATCCCCTGATTTTGGTTTGTTCAGCTTTAAGCTTGGTTTCTACTTCGATAAAATTAATAATAAGATCCCATCAAAAGCGATTAAAAAAATTAGGTGTGACGCAAATAAAATTGATAACGTGGACCGTTTAGTAATAAAAGCACTAACCTTAATTTCGGCAACCAATAAGGAATATTTTGAATCTCATTCACGATTGTCAATTATATACTTTATGGGGGAATCTTAGGAACTTGGACTATTTTTTATACGTCAATGATGAAAGATTCTTTAACTACGTTTCGTTGTTTCAATTTCAGCTTCCTCAGGTAATCTACAATTTATTACAAGTAATATAATAAAAATTAAAAAACTAAATATTACAAAAATTTATACGAAAAATAATTTAAAATTTTTATATTTTATTTTAAAATCTTTAATATTTGATTTGATTTATTTTCAATACAGTATTTTATGTTTTAATTAAAATAAAAATATTTATACTTACTATAGTAATATAGTTTACTAGAAATTTTGGAATTTGGTTTATTGTTGTACACTATTTGTAAATTTAGAATATTTATTAATTTAGAATTGTATTCAGACGTGAATATTCATCAATGATAAAAGATTATACATTCACCTCAACACATTTGCCAAAAAATAAATAAATAAATAAATTATGTTTATTATAAATATAAGGATATTAACATTTACCATGGACACAATATTTAAAATTTAGTTATCTAGATCATTTTAGTAATTTAAACCTCTGGAAATTAAATATTTTACAATAGAATGAAATTATTAATTGCGCTCGTTATTTACGTCAATAAGGAAGGCCCTAACCACAGTAATAAAGTCATTGTATTTTGAGCTTTAGCTTTGTGTGTCAGATGTAAAGTTGACACAATCTTGAGCTTTTATAAATATTATTTCACTCACATTTTTTTTATGTAGTTAGTTTCCATGTCCAGAATTTCTGCCTACACAACCACAAGGCAATATTTCAATAAATACATGAAATTTACATACCAAATTACATACTAACGACCGAATTCATTGATTTGAATACATTTATTGACATACATAAGATGCTACGAATGGTTCGGGCGCTGAATAACGAATTATAGAATTCCAAGAATGAACTCGAAAAGTTTATCATTTTCAACCACTTTTGAAGCAGAAATTTCTAATCCGCAACGTTTACTCCATAAAAAAGTAGCGTGGAACGTCGACTGCCTAAAGACTAAATTAAATAAACTTAAGGTACATATAAATATTAACAGAATCGACATCATGATGATGAGTGAAAATTAGCTCTTGGTGATAGTGTTTTCAACTTCAGAATAACAAGACGCGATAAAACAGCGTATGGAAGGGATTTGGAGATATATATATATATATATATATATACCCTCCAGCCCCTCTCTAACAAATTTTCGACTGTGCAGGTCACAAATTTCTTTAAACAAGAGATGTTATTTAGATTGGTGGTTTAAATGCTAGACATACAATGTGGAAACATCACAGAGAAAATACAAACGAACAAACTCTACACACATACGGATTTAATAACAAAATTGACAGTCTATATACGGACGATTCTACTCATTATCCCGCATATGAGTTGACTCCCAAGTATATTGATCGGGTAGTACACAAAAATGTAACTGCGATTACCAACCTAGTGTCTCTCCCGGCACTAAATTCTTGCCATAAACCTATAATAACTCTACGGAACTCTAAAATAGAATTTTATAAAAAAATTGAAATATAATACAAACAAACAAACTGGCAGTAATTTAAAATCACTCTAAACATAAACAGGTACAGAAGTTGAAAAATTTACTAATGTTTTACTTAAAAATTTATATACTTAATAATTTTTAATACTTAAAACCAAAAAATTGAAGACAAAGAAAATTAAAATCAACCCAAATAACGGCCCTCTAAATGACGCAATCTGCAATATGGTTAAGATCAGAAATAGTTTACCCAAATTATACCAAAAAAACTAGAAGAGTAGGTACTGGTAAAAACCGAGGTAAATAAAATGAGTCGAATCATCAAAACTCATATACATTACTAAATATGTTAAATCTTAATTGACAATATAAACTTCAGGCTGTTACTTCTAAGGACCACAGCATTTGGAAAATAACAAGATTGTTTACAAAAGATAAATACCATATTCCTACATTGTTCGATACTACAAACAATACAGCCTCATACACGAACGAAGAAAAGGCTAATCCTACTGGCGATACCCTTAATAGCACCCAAATCAGTAATAATTACTCGTCACTTGAAAATGAAGTTGTTCAAACAGTGCACAGTATCTAAATGGGAGTACAAACGAATCACCTAGTAAAAAAGTTTGAAAAAATAAAAACTTTACACTAGTCTGGTAGAACTTCAAGAAATTATTTGAAAACTGCCTAACCGTAAATATTTAATAATAATTAATAATAATTAATAATAATTAATAATAATTATTAATAATTAATAATGATTAATAATAATTAATAATAATTAATAATAATTAATAATAATTAATAATAATTAACAATAATTTTAAAAAACTATGAGCTATATCAAAGGTTGTTGAAAAATGAATTTTGGATATTGGGAAATCTTCTTTAATTTACTGTCTGACGAATTTCATATGAACTATCATAAGCTGGAGAACTTCATAACAGCTGATGTCTTGTCCATACTATAATATTATGTGTTATAAATTAAAAATGTCAAAATAATTTATTCCACGTTAATAATTATGAATAATTAATTAAATTATTAATTTATTATATAATATCAAAAAATAATAATAATGAAAAATAATAATTTTAAAAAATATTAAAACACCGCATAGAAACTTCTAAGGCACATCGCACATAAGGTGATTTGGGTGAAATCGGCGAAATCGCCGATATCGGCGATATCACCGATATCAGCGATATCACAGCATTTTAGTCGCACACGGAGCAACAGAAGTTGCTCCGACTTTGTAACGTTTTTTGAAGAAGGGGTACTACGTAGTTTGTTTACTAATAACAAAAGATGTATATACAGTGTCTTAAAGGATGAAATACATCAAGTAATAAATAATATAGATTATAATAGATTATACTTTAAGCCATTTGAAATTCTCATTTCGTCTTACAAAAACGACAAGAGATAGCTAGTTGAACTTTTGGTGTCATATTCTGGATCTTAAAAGTGACTCTAAGTTCGTAAATTGACAAAATCGGTATAATGGGCTAATTAGATCTATGATCCAACTTAACTATAAAAAAGATTCAAAACAAACACAAAAAACTTGTATGAACATTTTTCGGATATAATAAGAATCTGTTAATTAGCTTAAACTGTGGCGAATATAAACATTCCGAAAAATGATCATACATTTTTTTTTTAATCAAATAATTATTGTTTTGAATCTTTTTTTATGGTTAAGTTGGGTCATGGATCTAATTGTCCCATTATACCGATTTTACTCACTTACGAACTTAGACTCACTTTTAAAATCCAAAATATGACACCAAAAGTTCAACTACCTGTCTCTTGTCGTTTTTCAGTTATCTTGATGACGAACGGGAGACTGAGATGGGTTAATACTAATATATATATATATATATATATATATATATATATATATATATATATATATATATATATATATATATATATATATATATATATATATATATATATATATAACTGTATATATTAGAGTGTTTTTTGAATGCTAATGATTGAAGTAGTTCAAACATTGATGCTCAATCTTATATCGAATATCTAAAAAATTTACTCTGTTATACCTTAACTTGTTTTATTTGTTTAATGTGATTAGAATAGATACAGATTATAGCCACTGTACAATTACTGTATTTCTACAGTTCATTTTGTAAACATATTAAATAATAAAAGAATCAATGTATATAATATTTTTCAGTAATAGTATAAGATGTATTGGCTTAATTTTATAAAATAAGTCTAAGTTCATTTCTGTTTATTTACTCTGTTATTGAAATGAATGAAATTAATATTGACGCTTGAAAAGTGTTATAAATAAGTTTATAAACTCTTACAGAACGTCATTACGGCCAAAATGAAGAAATGTTGTATCTATTGCAACGTTGCTACAACAATTAAGAGACGTATACCTAGAGAAAGAGGTTTTTCCCTTTTTGCTATCCACAAATAATAAATATGTCTAGAAAATTTTTAGGTTGAGATTAACTGAGTAATACTATAGGTGAAAGCTCTTATGTATTTGACTACGTTGCTTACGAATGTAAAATTACATACGATTGTTCTCGCATCATGATGGAATTCTTGCGATTTCAGTATTTGATTATACATATCTTACACAGTGCGATTTCGTACATGTAATTTTCTTATGGAAAGTAATCTCTATCCGTATACGACACAACAGTTGCAACAATACCATATATGTGATAAAAGTATAGCATGTATTCAAAGATATAAATATTGCAGGATAATATAAGCATTTATTAATACTCGCTACTCTTCGTTCCTTTTCTTTAAAGCATATGTATGTATATAAAAAAATTTATGATCTGTTTTATAAGATGCGCCTATTAAGCCTGTTCTATATGGTTCAGGACATCAATCAGACCTTTTTTTTTTTTTTGTATATAACAAGCATTGACAAGTTTTTATTTTTAAATATTAAACATAACATTATTTAACTCTCTATCTTTGTCATAAACATTGATTTATATAACATTGATTTGTATAAACAAGAATAAAAAAAAGTTGCCCATATGATTTTAAAAACGAAGCATTTTTACAACGATTTTTTTATCACATGTATGATTTCAAATCACCAAAATCACGTCGTGTGCGACTATACATTGGTTTCCATAAGCAAATCATATGTATGATATCGCTGATTTCACGCAAATCACCTCATGTGCGATGTGCCTGAGTCTACTTTTTATATTTGAAAAAATTGTAATACAGTGTAATCTCACTAATCCGGCACTTCGATAGATCCAATAATCCGGCACTCCTCGCCCCTTTATTAACGTATTTGTTTTTTTCAAGTGAAAATAGTTTATAGTTAAAAATGCAAACCCAAACACAAAACACTAGATTTGAATAGAAAAATGGAGATTTTGAAAAAATTAGACAGATTATGAATTAGACAAAACATATGTAAATTGGCAAAAAAATATGATGTTGGGCGTGCTACTATACACGATCTTAAGAAGAAAAGGCAAAAGATAGAAGACCACGTGAAGACAATGGAATCAGGGCCAGGAAAGCGTAAAACACTAAAAGTTGGCGATTGTCCAAAGATGGAAAACGCTCTTTACGTGTGGTTTCTCCAGCGGCGTTCTAAACACATTCCTATATCTGGAGAAATTTTGAAAACCAAAGCAATAGAATTTTATAAAAAAAATTACCAACAAAGATGATTTTCGTGCCAGCGATGGATGGCTGGATAAATTTAAAAAACGACTTGGTATCCGCCTATTAACCATATCGGGTGAGAAGTTGTCATGCAACGAATCTGCAGTACAGCCATTTATCGATCGTTTCAAAAACAAAGTAGAAGAACTGGGTCTTCTTCCTGACCAAATCTATAACGCAGACGAGAGTGGTTAATTCTGGAGGCTGTTGCCGAATAAAACATTCGTATCCCCTGAAGAAGCAAGTGCACTAGGTCGTAAAGTGAGTAAAGATAGAATCACTTTCATGCCATGTTCAAATGCTACTGGAACGCAAAAATTGGATTTGTAAGTGATTGGCAAAGCAAAAAATCCCAGAGCTTTTAAGAACATTTGTCTGCCAGTCTGCTACAATAATCAAATTAAAAGTTGGGTCACGGGAGAGGTATTTAGCGAATGGTTTCATAAAGACTTTGTTCCAGAAGTCAAGAAGTTTATGAAAAGATCAAACCTACCCATAAAAGCTTTACTCGTACTTGACAATGCTCCAGACCACCCAAATGAACAAGAACTTAAATCAAGTGATGGGAATATCCAAACCATCTTCCTACCACCAAACTGCACACCTTTACTTCAGCCAATGGATCAGAATGTTATCCACAAAAAAAAGTCTTTGTATAAAATAAATTGCTGATCCATATTATATCTCAGGATGGTGATATAACGCAGAGCCTTAAAGGATTGAATTTAAAGGATGTCGTATTCTCTCTCACTCATGCTTGGAAGCCTGTTTCTCCTAACTTAATCCAATGTTCATGGAAAACGTTATGGCCTACAATAAATGATGTATCAGAAACAGAAGAAACAGATGAATGGGATCCTGAGGACAATGTACCTATTGCCGATTGGTTACAAAATCTTTCAGAAAAAGGATTGGAAACAAGTGAAGAAAATCTGAATTCTTGGTTTAAAGGAATCAAAGAAACCGAGCTAATTATGACTAATGAAGAAATAGTATGTGAAGCAGTACAAGAAGAAAGCTCTGTAGAAATATTGGAGCCACCAGCTACTACAACTGCTGTAAGAGTTAAACCAGATGATGCATTGATTTGTTTCAATACCTGCATAACATGGGCAAAAGAAAACGGAATGTCTGCCAAAGATATTATAATTCTTCGTAACATGCGAGAGAAGGTTTTTAAGCAAGTACTACAAGTTGCACAAAAGTAAACCTCAATTAAGGATTATTTCAAAACTAGTTTTATTTTCTCTATGAAATACTTTATTTTATTTATTACCTATGAATTCTTCAGTATAACCCAGTAATCCGAACATTAGTGAGATTACACTGTAATTACCCTGACTACTAGTTGGCTATAGTTATTTAAGGGTTTAGTGGTATTTAATGTGATTTCTAGCAGAGATGAAAACAATTGGCAACGGAAGATAACATGATAAAAATGAAAGGAAAATTAAATTACGGGCGATCTGACTTCGGGAAGTAAAGGGGGGGGGCTTAAGGGTAAAACACGGCTTATTTCGATTTCCGGCAAAACTACAAATCGTATAGGAAAAAAAAAGTTGACACAGTTTTTTCTCATAACATCAAAATTTATGTGAAAAATTCAAATTATTAGGTTTTTGGTTTTTTATTTTACAAATAAATTTTTTTCCACGAAAACCTTTTTATGTCCCAAATACACTCTAATTTTTTTAATTTAAAATATTAATTTTTTCACGTTATTTTGAATAAATATCGAAAAAGCAATTTTCAATCGAAAAATCGAGGTTATGTGAAAAAAGTGTTAATACAATAGTTATGTGTCGAGTATAATAAAAGAATTTATTAAATATTCATATAAATACTAATATTGAATACAATTCCAAACAAAAACAGTATTTAACCACATATGTCAAAATAAAAATCAAATGTCAATCAAATCTATTTTAAAAAATAGGCATTCAGCTGAGACAATTTATGATAACTAATCGATAAGTAATTGATTACAGATCGATTGTATCATCTGAATGCAACAATTATGATTATTAATGCAGATGCCATTATTAATTCTAATGGTTTGAAAAATAGTCTAAACCACGGCTCTGTGAAGATAACGAACAAAATTTTATTTTCCAAATTTTTTTTTATCTTATTGGAATGTTGATGCAATTTTATTATTTGTTGAAAATTATATGATTTGTAATAAACAATATAAATAAACTTATTCCTCGACAACTTTAAATTGATTTGGATAACGTTCAATAGTTGGATATTCACGCAATCATCTCAGCGCCAGAGTAGCAATAATAATAACTAATCCTAAGCCACTAAGCTGATTATTTTTCATTGACTACAAAAATGTGATTAGTTATTATCATAGTCATATAATAAGTTGGAAAATGATATGTTACCACTATATTTTCAATCACTATAGAGAAAAAATATAAACAATAACTTCTTTTATATTGATTAAAACAGTAAAAACGTTTGACAGTCTAATTAAATATAGTAAAAAAAAATTTTTTTCGGATATTTTTTGTATAATTGCTTTGTGGTGTGATTTCTATGAAACTAAACTTTCACTGACTTTCAAGTTCTTAATGGATAAATGGGTCATCCATATGTAAAATAAACCTAGGACACTATTAGCGAGACAATCGATGAACTAGTTCGCTCAGTTCAGTAATAAGAGAGCTCTTCCGAACTAGGTCGTTCACGAACTATCCAAGTCTAATACGTAGCCATTCATCCAACATGGCACTTGCACGAACACAACATGTACGAACAGTGCATGTTAAACCATGTGGCATTTGTACAAATAATTTAGTATAATAAAATAATATTAAAATATTTCAAGTTGCTTCATTTAAATAAAAATAAAAATATACAACATATAAAAAACAAGATTCAACTTCACAACAAGTAAATCTATAAACACTACATATTGGTGACACCGACGTGATAAATATATAAACACTACAATTGGTGACCCCGACGTGATAAATCTATAAACACTACAAATGATACAGTAGAACTAAGTAAAATGCATTAACTTAACGAAGAATGTTGATAAATGAGCGCAATCATATGGCGCTAAGAAATACGTTAACTTGATCATCAATACATAAGTGTGAACGCTTATAATTGAAGTTTACACGAGGCAATTAAATAGATGTGGGGTTTAAAAAAAAGATATTTTTTCAGTTCGGATCGATTCAGTTCGGATTTTTTTATATTCTCTTTATTATAATAATTTGAAAAGTGGATTATACTTTTAATATCTAACAGTAATTTGGTATTTTATTGTTTTTATTAATATTATTTACAAAACAATTATAAATTCATATAAAAATTTAGAAATCGGTTGACCCTAACCCCATCCCTGCAACTTCCCCCTTATTTCATACCTAAGCACTTAAAATTTAACATATTACAATGTTTTTGAAAAAAACATATGTTCCCGAATATTTCGTTAACGATATCTCTCGAATCAATCAACCGATTTTTACGTTCTTATCGGCGATCGACGCGGTTTTTAGAGCTTTAATAATTATTCTAATTCATCAAAAACGATCCGAAAAGAAATGTCGAAGTTATGTAAAAAAAAAACACTTTTATATGAAATTTTTCGTTTCCGATATCTCTCGAACGAGAATAAACTGATTTTAACCGTATTGTTGGTGATCGACATGGTTTATCAAGGTTAAGATCTGATTAGTCTTTGGAGTTGATCGATACAACCGTTTAAAAGTTATTTAAAAAAATAACACTTTTGAAAAAAATTTTTTCGTAGTTTTTTTGAGATTTATTGGAATCTACTGGTCCGAATCGGTTCAAATTTTCAGGAAATTTTTGGTTCAATATGGTCAAGCCGTTTAAAAGTTATAAGCGGGTCACATACTGACACACATATACATACAGACAGGGTGACACCCTCACAGAAACCCTCAAAATAGTTTTCTAGGACATTAAAACGTCGAGATCTGATGAAGACTCGATTTTTTCAAAACGGGGCAAAACCATTAACTTCCTTGAAAATCTTCGATTTTCTTAGCGGGAAGTTAAAAAAATTTTTCCTTAGTTTTTTTTTGAGACTTCTCAAAATCTACCAGTTCGGATTTATCCAAATGGCTTGACCAAAATCTAAGTTTGGTCAAGACCATTCGAATGAAACCGCGATAAAATCGGTCAAGGCGTTCGAAAGTTATAAGCGGTTCACATACTTTCGCACACACACTCATACAAGCTTAGTGACAACCTCGCAAGAGTAGTCAGGGAAGCTTCCTGTAACCTCAAAACGTCGAGATCTGATCTTGATTTTTTCAAAACGAGGTAAAACCAATAACTTCCCGATTTTTTTAAATCTTCTATTCTTTTAGCGGGAAGTTAAAAAATTAATTTTTTGTTTTATAAAATATAAAGATGAAAATTTTTTATTTATAATATAAAAAATTCACAAATAAAAATCTCTCTTTCGTTTGACGTATATTGTTCATGTAACCTTTGATAACAAGCTGGACACAATATCCAGTCTTCATTTGGCGGCACTATTTATTTTACATTGCATATAGGACAAAAATATTATTTTAATTTTTCAGAATGAGATTTCTTCTTGTGTTTAACAGGAGTATTTAACGAAATTTTTGAGTTTTTTTTTAAATATTTGATTATGGATGTTTTATTTTTTAGGTGCTTTTTATATAGACTGTCGTAGAAATTTGCGATTTCATTGAACGTTTTACACCTTTTCTCTTTTATTTGTGGTAAACGCATCAAACTTGATACGGAAACATTTTGAGTCGGTGTTAACAATTTTTCTGTATGTGTATTCATTTATCGAAGTATCTTTCACAGTACCTAAATTTTCAGTAATGCTGATTCACACCTCTATCGAAGTATCTTCCACAGTACGTAATTTTTTAATAACACCATTCTAATGTTGATTCACACCTCCATCGAAGAATCTTCCACAGTACGTATATTTTCAGTAACATCATTCTAATGTTGATTCACACCTCCATCGAAAAATCTTCCACAGTACGTCAATTTTCAGTAACATCATTCTAATGTTGATTCACACCTCTATCGAAGTATCTTCCACATTACGTAATTTTTCGGTAACATCATTCTAATGTTGATTCACATCTCTATCGAAGTATCTTCCAAATTACGTAATTTTTCGGTAACATCATTCTAATGTTGATTCACATCTCTATCGAAGTATCTTCTACTAATTTATTTGTTTTTTCAATTTTCTCACCTGAAAGATTTTGTTCTGTGACCAACGAAGGAGCGAAATCAGCTTCATCAAAAACGTTATTATCGAATGGATATATTTCCGTGACCTTAAATCTAGATTTTGTATTGCCAATCGCGACTACTTGTTTCCTCTTACTTCCAGGGTGTTATAACCTAATTTATTCACACTCTATCGAATATTTTACTCTTAAAGGACTAAAAATGGTTCTATCAAGAACCTTGAGTTTATGGCTTTCATGTGGCGGAAGTGTTAACATTACAATATTGTTCTTACGTGCGTATGTTGCAGCTACTAACCTTATGTGTCACGAGTGGCTATCGAGACTAAGTAATATTGGATTTTATGCGCATGGACGAACAAAATTTTTAAAATATTGTAACCATTTAACAAACAATTCTGTATTCACAAAGCCACTATATGAAACCATGAAAATTACCATGGAAGTTAAAAATTAATTATATCTTTAAAAATTATTGATATTGTTACTAATTATATACATTGACATATTTCGTTACAAAATATTTTTTAAAAATAATATAAAATATATATTTAAAAAAAATTCATTACGGCAAAAATGATGTTCATTGTAAGTTCATTTCTGTTTATTTAGTCTTCTTTGAAAGGAATGAAAATAATATTGACGCTTGAAAAGTGTTATTAGAAAATAACTCTTGCAGAACATCATTACTGCCATAATGAAGGAATGTTGTATCTATTGCAACGTTGCTACAACAATTAGGAGAAGTATACCTAGAGAAAGAGGTTTTTCCCTTTTTTGCTGTCTATACATAATGTTTAGAAATTTTTTGGGTTGAGCATTTGTTTAACTGAGTAATACTTTAGGTGAAAGTTCTTATGTATTTGACAGCGTTGCTTACGAATGTAAACTTACGATTGTTGTCGCATCATAATGGAGTTCTTACGATTTCACTCTTTGATTATGCATATCGCGCACAGTGCGATTTCGTACATGTACTTTTCTTATGGAAAGTAATGTATATCCGTATACGACACAACAGTTGCAAGAATACCATACTTGTGATAAAAGTATAGCATGTATTCTAAGATAAAAATATTGCGGGATACACTTAATACTCGCTACTCCTCATTCCTTTTCTTTTAAGCATATTTATGTATTTAAACAAATTTATGATCTGCTTTATTAGATGCACCTATTAAGCCTGTTCTAGTGGTTTCAGGACATGAATCTAACCTTTTTTTGTTTGTATATAAACAAGCATTGACATATTTTTATTTTTAAATATGAAAAATCATATTATTTAACTATCTATCTTTGTCATTGAAAAAATTGACAGTTTGAAATTTTCAGGGAAAACTTTGCTTATTGTTTTGAAGCTAGTTTTACTCTAGTCAAAAGTAGAAATTTTTCCAAGTATTTAAGGGAGGCGTTTAAAATAAAGAATTCTAATCCTGAATTAGAATTACTGTTCAAAAAACATCAACATAAGCTAGATACTACCTACAGCTAAACGGTTGTTATATATTCAAACAATGTCAACCTTTCAATGTACACCCCAAGAGAAATTTGAAGTGGCATAGATTATATTATAAAGATCAAAAAAAAAAAAAAAAACTGTAGTCAAAGGACCGAATGATATTCTGAGTATGCCTCATGATTACTACGCATTATTTACAAATAAGTATATAATTTTGGTAATGATACATCCTAGAACTGTACAAGATTACAAATCTCAAAAAAGCATGTTAATGTATCAATAGATATTGACAATACAGTTAAAACAATAGCGTCACTACCAAATACGCACTCCACTAGAGCATACAAACCCACATGTTACTAAAATATCATGCGCTCAATATTGAAAATTTAATGCGTCCAATATTTGTAATACAATTCTTTTAACTGATTCATTTCCAGACTCTTTGAAAACAACTAAGATCACACAATTTCTCAAGAAAAATAACAGGTTAGATATTTATTCGAAAGTTCTAGAAAAAATTATACATTTTCGAATAAGTAAGAGTTGAGAAGAATCAAATATTGCATTCCAGTTAACACGGTTTAAAGCAAAATGTTGTACTTCCACTGTCATATTCGGTTTTTATTATGGCGTAATTAATTTCTTGAACAATGAAGAATGTGTTAACTTTCTGTTGACTAAACTTAGTAGAACGGGTCTGCGAGGAACAGTAAATGATTTAAT